>PNEQ01055793.1:0-19501 GCA_003012365.1 Medauroidea extradentata
TAATTAAATTTTGTTTAAATCTTCGAATTTTTTTGTAACTTGAGATAGCACTTATAAGCAATTTGGAAGACGAATTAAAAAAAAATTGGAAAATTGAAAATTAAATCAAACCAATTCGGAAAACGAATTAAAAATAAAATGGTAAACTGAAAATTATATAATTGCTTTAAATATAAAATTATTTTCGTGAAATTACGGTTAACACAATGCGAGACGAAAAAAAAAAAAAAAAAAAAAAAAAAAAAAAAAAAAAAAAAAAAAAAACACGACAAATCTGCGCATCATTCACATTTGGTGAACTCAAAAGTTATCATTATTACACACAAGTTAATATAACGAGTATACCGATAAAAAAAATTGCGTCGTATTCACCAGTCATGGCATAATATTCTGTAATAATTTCATTATTTACCGTGAACTGTATAAAAAGTTATTAGGGGGGACATACAGACATACATACATACATACAGACTTACAGACATACAGACAGACAGACAGACAGACGCGCGATCTCATAAGCCTATCTTTCCTAGAGGAAAGTAGGCTAAAAAAGCAGAGTTTCGTTTAATGTAAAATTACTACTTCTTTGTACTTCTAGGTCAAAATATTTTTGTTAGACCTACTTTTTCGGTTAGTGGAAATTTCTTATTCAATCTGTGAGTTTATTTCGCTGATGCAGTTTGTATTTTTCTACTAATTTCCGATGGGTCAGATTGAACCATTTGAATCTGCAGAAAATCACCGGGAAACTGTGAATATTCACAGATCTCAGTTTAGATTGTAGCAAGTCGTCTAGTCGAACTCACATTGCACATGACCATATTGAACTGTGCATTCTCCAGCCAACGTTTTAGACATTCAGGTTTACAATAGTTTAGTAATCTTCTTCGTGAAGACGACAGATTTTATTAAATTATTTATTGATGCGGGCCTTGCGTCTCGTCGACAGCAACGTCATTACAGACAGTTACACACATCAAAGACAGGAACTGCAACATTTCGGCACAAAAAGGAAAACCGAAATAAAAATGGCCGTAGTCTGGAAATGAAACTGAACCTCTCGTAAGCAACTGATTAAATGGAAAACAGGAGGGAAAGAAATTCCTTGTTTCGTTACGCAAGTGTCCCGTATTTTGTAGACATGCATTTGTATAAGTTTTTTATTCGAGTATATTTACAGTATGTATCACAGTAAGTAGCGTTAGGATATCATAATAGATTCTGGAAGATATTAAACTGAAGAAGCACATATCAAGTCCGGCAACACTGCAATCTCTCTGTCAAGCACTGAGAAATATTTCTTACTGCGTTTCAATCAGGACTACATGCGCCCAACAAACACAAGAGAAAATGCTTTGCTGTCAATCAAGGTCATTGCATGGATAAATTGATAAGATCATTTAATTACCTTTGAGGTAGATGTTTTACAATTAGGTTATAAAATACTAAGCTTCTCTCTCTCTCTCTCTCTCTCTCTCTCTCTCTCTCTCTCTCTGCTTGCTACTTCGATCACTGGTAGCCTACATCTTTCAATGGTGAAATAATATGTGCTACCGAACGTCGCAATACAGATAAAAAACGAAACTTATTTACTAAAAAATTCTTGCTTGAGAACGCCTACTGTCTGTCAGCTGTTGTCGAAAAAAAAAATTGAATGCGGTTGGAAAAGGACGTTTATGGGGGGGGGGGGAGATCCCAGTACGACCAAATGAGTGAAGAAGTGAGTCACGAACATTACTTACCACTGCTGTATCGAGTATGGGTGTATATTTGTGTGTATACTCACATACATATACTGAATGTTCATGAAAGTATGCTAGAAACTTTGCAAGACGATTCCTTGTACAAAGTTAGGTAAAGTTATGTAACGCCAGTTTTGGTTGTTGCAAATTTTAAAAGAGATAGATATTCATGATTTATAATTGACACTGAAAACAGCGTTTGTTAAAATAAACAAAAGTACAGAAGAATACAACACGAACTTTCTGTTGCAATTTAATTTAACAGGAAAAAAATGTAATTAATAGCTTACCAAAAAAAGGCTCGCCAGCCTCATTACATACTGAAGGTGAAGGGTATTCGTAACCATTTTATCACAGATTGCAGATCTTGATGGTGTTAAACCACACCCGAAAATTCATTATTTATTTCGTCCTACTTCGGTTTATTTTAGCAAATGTTGTTATTTAGTTTCAATATTGAATAGCAAATTTCTACCTTACGATTTGCGCCAACTAAAAAACTTGTAGTACATAACTTTTCTTACTTTTTGCAAAGAAACATCTCGTAAATATTTCTAACATTCTTTCATACATACATACATTCATTCTCACATACATACATACATACATTCATTCATTCACACATGCACACATACATACATTCATACATACATTCATACATACATACATACATACATACATACATACATACATACACACGATGTATCAGTACAGAGGTTACAAACTTTCAGGAGAGATAGAGTACACCCAGACGATGGGAAATAACATAGCAATGCATGGTTGGAAACGCTTTCCTGCGACACAAAACACAAGAAAGAAAGGATACGAGCAGGAGGAGGAAACATGTTCATTACTCTCAATGCAGCATAAAACTAAGAAAAGAGAATATTAAGAGACATCGTTCATCAGCAGCCAAAGACTTCCCAGTATTGTTGCTGTATTAGGATTAACAAACATGTTTTCTCCTCTTGTTATTGTCCTATATTTCTTTTGGTTTATGTCGCAGGAAAGTGTTTACAACCATGCATTGATATGTGGTTTCCCATCGTCTGGGTGTACTCTATCTCTCCTGAACGTTTGTAACCACTGCACTGATACAGCATGTGCGTGTGTGTAGATATTATGACACACACACAACACGTGTGAGGCGAGTACAAGCACTGAAACAAAGCAGCATAGATTAGACTCGTGTAACATTATACTGCACAATATTACATAATTGTAACTTATGAATATTTTGCTGCTATAAGGTACGGAAACTAGCATGTGTCAGGGCTACACACACCTGGCTACGAGGTATACTGGAGTGTAAATGAAACACTGTGTTATCCACTGGTCATCAGCCAGGCGGCACTACACTAGCATGATGCCCTTGCAGCGGTCAAGGTCACTGCCAGTACACACTCTCCTTACATCGTACATGAAACTGCATCAGTCAACTCACTGTCGTCATATTTTACAGTAAATTCTAATTAACGGTAGCTACATGTGCTTCATAAACGAGTCAGTATAGTGAAATGAAGTCCACTACATGTTCCCGCCTCCTGACAGTCGCTGTGTATGAGCGAAGGTCGCGGTGAAGGTTGGGCCAGCTGCTCGACTATCCAACCGTCAAATAAACGGCAACGCCCGCCGCGTTTCCCACATGTGAAAAATCCGTGAATGAACATATCGGGGTTTGAACCCGGATCGCCTATATGAGAGGCGAGAGGTCTGATCCCTCGATCACCGCTGCTCTCTCATGTATGTCATGTAAGTGACTATTGCAGTGACCTAAATGTATAGTTTTGTGTAATGTTTGTGATAGCTCATAGTAATATATTGGTTGTAATGTACTCGACTTGGCAATCCTTACCTGGAGAGTTGTCTGTTTACAATGCTTATCACCCGCACACAAGATATCACAACTGTATTGACTCTACTGGCTAGACAGTGTATGTGACTGTCACCTAACTTCCTCTACTCTTCCCAAGACAACAACACTTTCGCAAATGTTCATTTTAACCCACGTTTACAAAGGAAAATTAGCCTTGTGAGATCATAAACCTATCTGTGTATTGGCGAGTGTGTGTGTGTGTGTACCTAAACCATTTTGAACCCATGGACCAAATTTAATCAGGCTTGGTGCTCATATAGTACTTAGTAAAACCATTTTATTTTTTTTATTTGTGCAAATTTCATATTTCCAAAAATGGTTGCCATTCGAAAAAAAAAATTTATCACTTCTGATATCTATACGAACTCGGTTGCTTTTTTAAAATAATACATTCACCAAGCACTTTAGGCCTACCCATAAATATGCGAATGACAAAGGTGATATGTTCTTTATTATTTTGTTCCGTGTTCGTGTCATAATGGTAGCCATATAAATATTTTTTGATCACACGTGAGCTGAAATTAAAAATTAATTCTAATTTCACCATACTAAGTACAACTTTAGTACTAACTAAGGTAACTAAACTTAAATTTTGTTCGTTTACGCTTCGTTTAGTAATACACCTCCCCCAATTTCGATGAATTTACGATTTAAATACGTGTAATTTAGGAACTTCTGACCCAACTGTAATTTAATTTTCATACACTTTATTATCAAAACTTTGATTTAACTGGCTCACGTTTTGTAGATCTCCCATCTTAGAGGATAGAATAACTTCAATAAACTAACTATATGTGTTGGACATGTCTGACTTTTAAATAATTTGTACCCACATCTAGGAAAGTAGGCTTATTAGTTATGCTGGTAACTTGTTATTACAACTGTTAACGTTACTCAAGAATACTGACGCATGTTTTCTTTTAACATTTTTTACGTATTATAATCGGAATCAATGACCTTCAAAAATTAGTTGAGTATTAGTTACAAAATATGCTGCATATCTGTTATGTAAATATTAGTACTAAATTAACCTACCAAATTAATTAACAAGTAATCTTGCGAAACGCACGCGTGTTCGAAAATGTTTAACACTGTACATTTATTTACACTTACTTAAACATTTATTCGGCAGCAGTTTATTAGAAGTCTATCTTAGCATAGTAGCAACAACTACTTGAACATAGCACGTGGAAGACAGGAAGTGAAACTATTAATTAATTCGAAGAATATTCTAAGGGTGCTTGGAAAAATTGCAATTTTATACTTATAAGGAATACTTTTAAATTTTTTGACGTTAAATAAATTGCAGTTGCCAGCAAATTAAAATTATAGGCAGTTCGGAATAAAGTGAGCACTCGAAAAAGCCCTGCTACAGATCTATTTCCAGCCAATTCGTATATTTCCGCGCGTAACGGCTAACGACGGGAAAAGTCTAACCTCCTGGGACACGTCACTTTATGTTTGCGCGTCTAAGATAAATTGTTCAGTCGATAGGTACACATATAGTTTGATAGAAAGAAGTTTATTAATTATATAAAATACAATTATATCGCTGTCGGTTGATTTTGTTTCAGTATTGTTGTATTTAAATACTAATAAACACGGAACTATATTGTGTTATTTCGTTGCCAACCATACAAGCAGTACGACAACTATAATTTATGTTGAATTATGAGCAGTAACAGCTAGTGATATTTTTCAAAAGTCACATTTTTAGTGTTCACTTTATTCCGAACGGCCTATACTTATATTGTTACAAGTTTAGCAAAACTTTTAACTGTGGACAATTTCCTGAGCTCTTTGGGATAGAAGTCTTATTGTTAGAAATAAAAGAGTTGAATTAAGTTGTAAGTTGTCCTGCTTAATATAACTGTTTCCATAGTAATTAACGTTGATGACGTCTAGTAATTTCAATAAAATTCCAATTGTCCCTTTTATTTAAAAAATGTCGCAGCCATTTCGATATTGACTGCTTAATGAAAACTGTAACTTAACAACACTTCCGTATATTAGTTACTTCGTAATGTTGGGCCACTGTAAAATGTGCACTTTGAGCAACTGCCACTCGAAAAATCAGTTAGGACGACAGTAGGCTGTGAGATGTATTGGCACGATGCTCGGAGACATGAGGTAGGATAAGGCAGACACGATAGCGGGACCTACAGTCTGTGTGTGTATGTGACCACAGTCATCTAGCCAGCGTCTGTGTGTAGTTATATAATGTCTATGTTCCACAGCTTAGCCAGCCAATACCTTAGAGGAATGTATTAGTGGAATGTAATATTGCGCCTGGCGACAAACACGAGAGCACGGTGGCGGTTGCAGGAAGTATGAAACACTACTCTATGAACATATGACTTCAGTGACTGTCGCAATGCTGCAACAGAAAGAAACTTCTACGTGGCTGACTTACGAAACAGAACCTGCTTTTATGAAATAACTTGAAATATTCCTGCTGTTGGTGCCTGGCTACATGAAAGAACTAGCTGAGTTAAAACACATATTCATGTATCTTCAAAAATATACCAGCATTTAACTAGAGCGCATGAACAGAAATGGTAACGTTATTTGAAGAAAGAGATGAACCAAAAGCGTATGATTTTTGTCATTTAAAATGTAAGGATCCTCCCGGACAACACAGGACACTCTGAGAGAAGATGAGGAAGACAGCGAGGTCAATAATGACAGTAACACAACTTGGTACAATGACAGCAGCTGGGAGAGGAGTCGGCCATGGCCTTTGTTAAATAACCACCCGAGCATTCGCACCAAGGGAAACTGACATCAGGATGTACAGAGCCGGGGATTCAAACCCGGTCCTTCCAAATGCGAGGAACGAGAAAAGGTTGGAAAGTAATCGACCATGGCATGTATAGTCATTAAACTCGCATACATGTATTAGTGAAATAGTTCCTGGAGGCAGCCTACTTGAGTGTTTAAATGCACGACCAATAAGGAAGCAGGTGAGTACAGAACTGACATCTCTAGGCAAGACACACAGTATCAACCACTGGAACACTGCTGACAACTAGACTACAGTACAGTATCACTACTACTGCCGTACAACTAGGGTTCCCAACTGTCCCGTTTTGTACGGGATTTCCCGTATCCTGGGGCTATAAGAATTATCATGTTTCTATGTTATGTATGATGCAACATTTCCCTATTTCAGATATTTTATAAATTAAGATAAATAAACAGTGTCACATCACCCATATCATGAGCTCAGTTGAGAGGAATATTATTTTTAAATGCATAGCGATGAAAAGCTGTTACTTGAAGGGCATAAAACGCCCAAATATGGTTTTTCTACACACAAATAATATTTTGTTTTCATATCTATATGTTTAAAAATGATGTGGAAACAATGCCTGACACTCAATTTTCCGCATTTCAGTAAGTATTAAAAAATATTTGTAATCAATTACAGCTACTTGATAATTTCTGTAGAGGTGAGATGCAGCGTAGAGTTGCCGGAAACGTCTGTTATGGTAGATGTGGTAAAGTTGGCAATCCTGGACGCAATACACGTATAGTTGTGATCGTGACGGCCGCAGCGCGTTCAGGTCACAGCAACAGCCGACAACGACACGTATTGCTCTACCAAGATAGCTCGCGCCAGACCGCACACATCCTGCCGCCATTCAACCATTAACACTAGTATTTTTTTAATTTCTGCATAACACTGACGAGGGCTCACCACAACGGAGACAACTCCCAGTATAAAATAAATACCATAAACATGTTTGCAAGCGCTGCCAACAGAAAGCCAGAATTGTACTATTTCTCGAACAGACAGTAATAACAACTGACTTGGCTCCGGGAACAGCAAGCATTGTATCGAGAAAAAGAAACAATGCCGACCCTTGACTCGTTGAAAATGTCTAAGCAATCGCCTAGATAAAACAATTTGCGTGCAATATTTGAATTAAAAGTACTGAGGTTGTTTCCCAAAGAACGTTTGCCAACCGAATCTCACAAATAATCGACGCTTTCTTCGTGTAAATCTAGGGTTTGGACGTGCATGTAACCCGCGCATATAACATCACTGTCGTTCACCGCAGTGGATAGTCGCAACACTCAACACTGTACGGGCCAGTGTTGACGTGACCTTGAAGAAGAACACGCCAAACATGCGCGAGTGCAACGATGCCTCATTGTTTCATTTTTAAAGTAAACGAGTAATATATAGTTGGGAGTATGTGGGTATCTTGTGCCAAAGAAGAATAAGACGATTACAAATCACTATAAAAGTGTGGACAGAACTCAATTGCTTATTAACGATTTATGCGGGTCAAAATTCTCGGCCATTAAAACCGTAAACCATGTAAACACATCACAACAAACTGGCTCATACAATCGAGCTTCCCCTACGAGCATTACAATCACACAAGCACACGCTCATCAGACATTTGCTACAGTTACACGTATAGTCCGACCAATGTAACAGTGCGAAAAATAAACGTAGATTTACAATCGAAGTTACGATTTCTTTTTCTCGGAAACAATTAACTTAGTAGTTTGGGTGTACGGAAATTTACTGCACTATTTTTTGGAATCGAATTAATAGTTTGAGTTTACGGAAATATACCGCTCATTTTCTGGATACCATTAGCCGTATGAGTTTATTAAAACGTACTGATATATTTCACCTTGCCTTTAGTAGTGATATTCCGGAAATTTACTGCTACAATTCTAGATGCCATTAATGGTTCGAAATTCTGGTAATATAATATTATTTAGAACTTCATTAATAATTTTAGAAATGTCATATATGTTAATGTTTACGGAAACAAACCACTATTTATTTTGGGACTGTATTAAGTTGTTTAGGTTTACAGATGTCATTTGTCAAACCAGGTTAAGAACATTTCATATTTCGTTGAAATAATATTCGTCACATCTGAAAGATTTTTTTTTATAAATAAGTATACGCGTTAAAAATTATATTCAACCATGGTTGTAACCCGTCACTTCGCAGTAAACATCCGTGTGGCGGCAGCACATATCTCTGACCAACTACTAACTTCTGGCGAGCCTAACAGTTCTTGGCCGTTACACTCTCAGTTACATAACATTCAAAACATGAATGTGTTCTGTTACCACAACTAATATTCAATAACAATTTCTAATCAACTTCGGTACGTACGACAAGTGACACGCGTATGTGCGCCATGCTGTTCATATGCCTGCTGTCACTTAAGCATGTCACAACTGCTACTTATGTATATTACATACTGTGCCTGCTTATCTTGGCCCCAGAGATTCCTCAACTGAAATGTTTATAAAAAGTTCACGAACCACGCTGCCACCGACATGCTCCACTGCCTATAACAACCCCATGTCGTGTATGTTAGTTCAGTAACCTCACTGCTGCACTCTGTGTGCTGTGAGTGGAGGCTCTGCTCGTCTCGTCTTGTCGACTTCTCTGCGGCCACGCCTCTATGTCTGAGAGCACTTCCTGTCCACTCACCGCACACCTGTGGCACAGTGCTCTAGTGCACACTCTCCCTGCACTATATCCTCTAGCACCAGCCAATCGCATCGTTAGCGGTTTCACTACACCACGAACTGGAGTAAGCGATGATTCTACTGGTCAATATTGCCATCTTACAAAATTTAAATTTGCGTTAAACAGCATAAGTCAGGGCACACTAATTCAATTTTGTTGTGCTGGCTTGTGCATTAGTAACAGTGAAATATGTTTTTATTTTGTCCATTAAGCGAATCGTTGTCTAATACCCAGTACTAGTTTATTTTAAGTGAAATTAAAGAACTGAAAATATTTGTAGACTTTCTACTATATCCACTTTAAAGACAATTATAAAAACCTACTTACTTTGTTGTAAGTTATCAACACGCATATGTAAAGAACACTTTCGTGACTCACAATGTATAACTACCTCACAATTCAACTGACATTACTAAACACTCCTCATAGATTATCGCAAAGAGGCGTACAACTTGTCAAATCCAATGAAACTGTGATTGATCCTGTAAGCACTTTTAATGCCCCTTGTTACATCTAAAATAATTTACAAGAGTAAACACACAAATTGATGACAGTTTCTACTAGTTTCTACAACGTTTTAAATTATTGGTGCGGATATGGCGCTGTACATATTTCTTGGTGCAAGAATTTAAAGCGCGTCATAACAAGTATCTTCATTTACAATCTTGATACACACAGATAAAAATATACAAAGTTTCCTCTACTATGTTGTTGCCCTTTCGCAAAATAACCTGCGTTTTCAATAAGTAGTAGTAAACTGCCTTGTCATAAACGAGTTTATATAGACAGAACTATAGGCTGAAATGTCTCAATGAACTAAATTTCCGTAGAGCAAACATTAATTACAACGATATCGTAGTAAAGTGATTTATGTCAATACAATGGAAAATATAATGAAAGGGCTCAGAATATACAGTTGAAGTATGTAAATTTCCTCAATCTCAGGCAATGGTTCTTAGCATAAGTGAGTGAACAATTTCTTGTTACGTAAATGGATAGGTGGGCGGAGATGCAAAGAATTCACAGATCAATTAACATGGCAGGTTTGAGAGCGAGGACAGGAACTGTGTAAGAGGGAGTGAGGCAATGTCTGATGACCTGTCCAGGCAGGTAGAAACATCACGACGTAGAGAGCCCTAGTTACAAGGACCAGGCTAGATGTCACTTGGTACAGGTGACGTCATCGTCTTGTACGAAGACGTCGAGGCTCATGTACCAGCTGCACAGAAGACAGTATGAACCTGGCACGACTGAGCGTGCACGTGCCTACAGTCACGTACCAAGTACTTGTAGTGTGTATCATGAACATAGATCTGTATATCTATCTTTATTACCTGACAGCATACTGGACTGTGTGCTCGCGTGTCCTGTTCTGATTGTGCAGCGCACTAGAACACTGTTTAAACAAATAATGACTTAAGGTCAACTGTGAAATATCTACTGGCATGTAATACGAGTTACTTCTATGTGTTCAGGACTGGGTATAATGTCATCCACATACAGTGGAAAACAATGTATATCCAGGTCAATATAGACCTCTGAGTGTCGTGGTTATCATCACCCGGCGCCCTCCGTGGTTCTATGCCCGCTTTCTGGCAGAACACACATCATGTAATATTGGTTCACAAATATACAAAGGCGCGGAGTGAGCACAGACATGTGGAAAATAGCCTGCCGCCTAATAGTAACGCAATATGTTCACGTGTACAACCTTGAAAGTGCGTGCAGAAGAAGCACACATGTAGACTAGTCAACCAGCAAGAGCTGGTCTAGCGGCACAAACAAGAGGGCAAGGAACACAGAGGCAGGTGGAGGGAGCATTCATTCTTGAGAGCTCGTGGCTACAGCGACCTTGAAGGCCAGCAGCTCGCCTTGGAGCAGAGTGGGTGGTACCTTCTCCCGCCCAGTGAGGAGCGCGCCTCACTGCCTTGTTCACTGTCAAGTCACCACTTCTAGCTGTTTCCGCACATCTGTATTGTAAACGCAGCAGTCGTAGTAGTATATTCCACCATGCCAAGAAGTCGAAGTGTGACGAAACAATAACATATTTATCTGGAATATTATTAGTCAAGCCGGTTTTCACCGGTGTACACTTCACTGTGACCTGTCTGCATCGCCCTTATGACCTTCCGTACTTCCACAGCTTAGATGCTGTCAGTCACAAGTAAATAAATCCACCTTACCTGTCGCTGTCGCAGCATTACAATTCTTCCAAGCTGTTTGTTGCAGTATCTCTTACGTCAGCTGCGAGTTTAATTATACTTCAGTATTTACATCACAGTATATGCCACTACGACTGCTGTATATTAAGAGGGCACACTGCATAAATATGTAAATATATTACTATTGTATGTTTATCGAAGTCAGCATACAAACACAAAAAGTACAATCCTGAAAAACAAGAATTTTTGCTGTTCTTGATAGTAAATATTTTCTCGTGTGACGTAATCATGGGCAACAACCTCTGTTGACGAAGCTTCGTACACGTTTACTCGGCGCAAGGGCACTCACGTCAGACGAATTCGACACTCTAGCACAACATTTTAATTCGTAAAGTTGGTAAAATCTTTTGTTTAGGCTTACTCTTTCTAGTTCTTCTTTAATAATTTCACAAACTTGAATATTACAATAAACAGTTTTAAAACTACAGAACATTAGGTGTCACTATTAAATATGAAAACGTTTTCAGAGGATAACAACGAATGCTGTTCAGTGAATAAGCTACAAAAATGTGTGCTGTCGGTTTTGCTTGGTAGTGAGCAGATCTGGAGGAAATCAAATGTCAATATCGCTGTTCACAAAGCAGGTGAGTTGTGATCTCCAACTATATGGCCAGGCATGCTTGACGGCAGCGGTAGTCAGCTACAATCTAACAACTGAGTACTAAGCACCATCCAGGCAAGTATCTACCTCACCAACACGACCCTAAACTCTCTAATCTGGACACATACTGAAGTGTCGTCACCTTCCTATGTATGTTCACTAGCTGAGAACAAGCTCCGAAACCAAACCACTTTCCATGTGGGTGTGGTCGTGTCCATATACGTCTGAACTGCGCACAACAAACTCTGCACACGCCACCATTCAGAACCAATATTATATATACTCGGTGCCAATACAGCTGTGTGTATTACTGCTCGTATATAGTTTACATTATGGAACACTTGCTCCCCACCTACGATAACGGTGAACGCAGAAAGTAAAGTATTGCTGTCATCACACTTGGGATAACATTTCTTTTAGGTGTCGCTGCTATATGGAATCTGGCCTGCAGAAGTAGCATAGAGCATCTGACACAACATACTGTTACTTGTACAGAGCATATTGTAGTAGGGATGATCCAGGAATTACTGACAACCTAACAGGACCGTTGTGCCTATTACAGAAGTATGGTCTCTGCAACAGAACCTTCTCTTCAATGGACGCACACCATCGGTGCTCAGAAGAACAAGCCCACTGTCGATGTAGTCAATACATACACAAACAAGACAGCAGAACATGGAACATCGCAGTCAGAAAACTGAATACCAAATAAACGTGACATAGTTGTTAAAACAACATAGTTAAGATTACACACAAGACAGGATGACATTAACTGTAATGCCACAGACACGATAATAGACACGGCGAAGAGACTGAGAAAAACACTTACTCCTAGCGCAACCAATGTCAGTCGAGTTCTCTCGCTTATTTTAATGACACGTATTAATGTGTTTTTTATTCTTTTGTTGGCTAAATACACATTGTTCCCTATTATATGCAATTTTTTTTTCATTTATTTTGCATTTTATCAGCCGTATTTCTAGAGTAAGTGGCCTGGAATCCCCCCCCCCCCTCCTTAGTGTTTAAGACCATCTAATAGATCAGTCTGGACTTTTGAGTTTCCTATGCCTTAGTGTTATTTTATGAATGTACTTCATGGTTTGCAGTTTGTCAGTTACTGGTTTTACCTTTGGGATAAGGCTTTTATAGAATTTTTTATTTGAAACCATTCATGATACTGCACTTGTTGCCCAGTTATATTCATTTTTCTAAAACACCACAAAGAAAATAAATTACCGATGTTACTACAGGTTTTCGGTTATATTTTGCGAAGGACGTAGCCGTAGGTAATTTTTTTATATGCTGAGTGTGTTTAGGTTAAATATTCCAGCTTTTACGGTCTAATATCTTTTCAATATATTTCAAATTTTATTTCATTTTCTGTGAGCATATGTTCAATATTGCTTGTTTTATTTAATTGTTTTCTTGTCTGACTTGTGGCTTTCTCGGACGGCATGTCATTACAGTGGAATTTTTCTTAAATATCTCACTTGAAATCGTTCTCTCCCTCTGCAAGGATATTTACATACATAAAAAGTAACAAATATTGTTGTACTTGTAGACATAATTTGCGGTTGTATTTCTCCTTGACAGAACAGAATGTGCGTACATTACTTTCGTGTACTGATATCGGAGTCAAAAATGTTACTGCTATATGACTAACACAAATGAGTAGATGACAACTGATATTACATAGACAATCGTATCAAGCGGCGTGTACCCTGTACGCGCACGGAACTGAACTGGCGAGCACAATCCTACATATCGAGGTTTAGAGATGTGAGCCTATCATATTATAATACACGACTGTAGCGAAGTTGAATGTCCGCCTCTACTGTAGTTCCATCTGTTGTTGTGTTTATAAGACAGAGCGGCAAACAACAGAGGTCGATGTTGCTCAAGGCCTCAAAGTTGTAGCTATACAGGCTGCTCAAACACTCAACCGGAATATTTCAGGAGGCGAATCTTTGTGAATACTGATGACAATAACGTATTGCAGACTCACAAGACTAACTAGTAGGTGAACTATCGGCTCTTAAAATTACAGTTTGAAGTTCGTATTTTTCCAAGACATCTAAAACATCGCGGAATGAAGCCACGATGTTCTGAAACATTTTTAGAGAGACCTAAATCACAGAAAACAAACTATGTCTAAGCCGCCTACATAAAATAGAGTTTATCACTATTAAGTTGCATACATCTTGTTCGTAGTCATACGAGACATGACTATCGCTGTGTTACACTTAATGTAAATATGACTGGCCAAATATGCCAAGACGAACAACAGTACTCTGCCACCTGAGGAGCTGAACTCAAGTGGAACGCTTATCAGTGAGGTGCCAGTTTAAATAATGGCGTCTGCATGTAAACATGAAACATTGCTTCAAATACTTACATTCCGATAGTAAACAAGTTTGAAAACGAGACAAACTTTCTTGTACAAATAACTCTTCCTCAACATTTAAAAACACATGCAATATAAAACAAATATTTGTATAGAAAAACAAACCATATTTATAAAACCTTCTTAAACGTTCTTGAACTATATAGATCCTCTCGACATAACCTCAACATTATAATTGTGAAGCTCACATTTCCGCCATATTTGTGTAGTCTGCCATTGCTGGTACTGCCTGACCAACTGCACGCAAGTATATTCACCAGGAAGGGACATGTCGTTTGACCAGTATTTCAGTTCTGGCCAGTAGCTTCAGCATATAAGATACGCTCGTGAGTAAATTCAGCTGCTGTCTGTAGCTAATTAAATGCGGCACATGAGATGAGGTCGTTATATTCGGTACGTCCCACTAAATAAAACAGTTACGCTAGGTGCAAGTGGCCATTAACTACCGTTTATTTTACATATACAGAAATATCTCAGAGGCGACATGACAGTGCCTGGTATGTACGCAGTACAAATCTCTTTTGTCTGTCTCGTGGATGTGTTTAGCACCGCGTTAATTAAGTACTGCATATATACCAAGGATTGGCACTTCACCGCTCACATCTTTGTGTGCGTTGTCAAGAGGTACTAACCACTTATAGTATGATGCTCTCGGCACGACGACCATATCAAATAAACATCCCACAAGACGACAAAAATGTTGTATGTTTGCGGACGGTTTAACAGTGTTTTTTTTTGCGTGGTATACAACTCGATGAAAGAAATCAACGTTCAAAATAATGCAACTTTATTCAACGCCGTTGTCGATATCTAGCGAGATTCTGAATTTAAAACTCTACTTTAAATAACAACTTTGCTGAAAGCACAGCTCTTTAACTACACAGCTGTAATATATACATTGGACATAGCTTCTGCGAACACCGCTGTACAATGACGCAGCTCCTGTGAACACCGCTGTACAATGACGCAGCTCCTGTGAACACCGCTGTACAATGACGCAGCTCCTGTGAACACCGCTGTACAATGACGCAGCTCCTGTGAACACCGCTGTACAATGACGCAGCTACTGTGAACACCACTGTACATCGGCACAGCTACTGTGAACTCTACTGTACTTTACTTTGACACAGTTACTGTGAACACCGCTGTACATTGGCACAGCTACTGTGAACTCTATTGTACATTGCAATAGACGAAAACCTGTATTCTCGGTCACGCACAAGAGTTGAAGGCGACCTTCGTGGCAGGCGAGGTCACTAATAGAAACTTAAAATTGACCGCAGAACAGTATTGAACAAAACCCGACTAGGAACAAACTAGGCGCTGCAAGAAAAAAAAACGCTGCGGTAAGAAATTATAGCAAACATGGAACGAAGGTAAAATATACAGGGAACAGCGACGGAAGTGATGAAGTGTCGAAAAGATAACGGAATAAACAAAAAAATACTAGAGACGAATACTTTTTTGTTTTAGAATTTGACTGACTTGTAATTTGCGCTGAAAGCGAATTCAGTTGATTATTTTCAAAACCAAATATAAATAGTATTTCAGTGTATATGCCTCAGTTTTAATGTTAAGCGGTTTATTATGTTTTTCACAAAGAGTGTTTAAAAAAAAAAACAGAATATTTTTCGAGGCAGCAATACTGCGTAGCGGAATCAAGAAAATAGCGAAATAGGTTAATGGTTTGATGGGTGTAGTTTACTTAAACAGTTAGTAGGTAGTAACACGAAATGTAACGTGTCAGTCAGACGTCAGCAAATAAGACGCGAGCGGTTGCTCATAAAGGCGAGGTTGTGTGTGACATGCGAGTGGGCGCCGACCTTATAAACCGTACTTCCCACTAGAGCCGAGGATGTGATATACGGCGGGAAGAAAAACTGCACAGGTGAAAGTTGAATTGTTGTCGGAACATGAATCCACGCTTTCTCGCTTCTTGACGTCTTCAGAAAAAATAAACACCAGTTTTCAGAATTCCAAGATTGCTACAGGAGCTAGCCGATTGTTTGCTCAGATGAAGAAGGTAAATATTTATCACATTTCTATTTAAATTTATTTTACAAGAAAATATTACAAGTGTTGCCCGCACATTTTGGTGGTTAATTACTTTCCAGGCTAGGTCTATCAATCCCGTATTTGTTTTGTTTTTTGTCACTCGACTAACAATGATGACTGAGTTAGTGATTCATAGCAGTGACGCCCTACAGTGGCGAGGCGATGTACTGTGCTGGCCGGATGACACTGCAGCACCTCGACAACTACATCGTCAGCCATGTTACCTACACGTGAGAGATAGTGCTCCGACCTTGCCGGGAATTGAAACTAGATCTTCTAGCCGGCAGGTGAGCGCAATAAAAACTGCGCCAACCGAGGGCCTTCATCTTCCAGTAATCTTTGGAGCTTGTTTCCCCGGCACCGACAATGACAATACGTACGTATGGGCAGTCATAGATTTGATAATATTAATGGCACTGCTTCCCACTTGCTTGAAATTCCTTGCAGTGTGTTCGTAAATGTGCGTTTTACAAAATTACCCTTCGTGTGTCCATTTTACCCGTACATGAAAATAAACTATACTTCAAACAATGATGGAAAGGTAGTTTAGTTTCAAAACGTCACGCCAATTAGAAAATCATTTCGGAGCCCCTCTAAGAACAGCTTATTCAACCTGTTATATAAAAAAAGTAATAAAAAACCTACTCGCAGTATTTGTGTGAACCTACTTTTGAAACATAAAATGGATTTTGTTTAAAACTTTTCACCAATAAAATAATTGTGTTAGCAATGAAGGTGTGTCAGCCAGGCGAGTTATTTACAGTACCTCTACAAGCTGTTTCAGTGACGCTGTTAGAGGTTACATGGCACCAGATGAGCCGGAGAATATCGCCGTTGGCGCCGTGCATCTCTCACACCAGCACATCACACGTACAGGACGCTACTATGTTATCTTAGTAAGATTAGTTTTGCGATACACTTATTAAAATACCAACATTAAAAATATTCTTGCGCTGTACGCAGTATCCGAGAATCACTGCATCTATTATAATGGAAACTAACGTAAGGACAGTAAACTAAAGATGTATTTGATTTTCTGCCAGGACTCTAACTATAATTACGAAAAACAGTGAACATATGTATAAACCGTAACTAAATCAACAGATGGACTATCACATGCAGCATGTTAACATATGTATATGTACAGTCTTTGCGAGATGATCCGTTATTAAATACGAAGTGAAGGTAAACAGTGCAAGGATTTAAGGAAGAAATTTGCGGTAGAAAACAGACAATGAAATCCAACACTAGTTAAAGTAACAAAAAGTAAGAAGAAATACAGAATGAATTTCCGGATAGGTTTCATTAATAGCGAGAGCTGAAATTTATGTGAAAAATGGCTTCCAATGCCTTTCACATTCAGTAAACGACAAGGTTGGTTAAGCCTTATTTAGGATGGAATATTTGATTACTGCAGATTTGGCTATAAAATTGCACAGTTTGTAACAGAAGGCTCAGTTAATAACACCCTGACGTAAACCGTGTTCGAGAAAATGGACGTAGACAATTTGTATAACTGTGACATCCGGCCAGTCAATAGTGCAGTGAACGTCATATGAAGTTTGCACAGCATCTAGTCAGGACCAGCATTGATAGCTTTCATAAAGACTACACTACGTGTACTGTGTCGCATTAACAGTGTTTGGAGGTGCAAGAACGTGCATTCAAGCAAACATTGTGTCTGACCACAATAGTTTTTTTTTAATATTTGGTATTAGATTATTACTTTTTATTACATTATCTGAAATTAATTGTTTAGTTCCATGTTCCAACTTCTTTTCAAAGAGAGATAACAATGAAATGTATACAATCACGTCACAAAGTACTTTGTTTGACTTCTTTTACAATTTCCTTAAACAGGTCTTGTCTCACAAGGCGTGTAGTGAAGCAACTAGTTACTAACCGTACTGTAGACAGTGTTGTAAGATGTGCAATATTACCCCGGTATATATAGAACGTACTCCCTCTCCAACCACACACATCGAGCGAGGTGGCACTATAGAAACATGTTGGACTCGCATCCGGGAGGTCCTCGGTTCGATCCCCGGCTCCGGCCATCCTGATATCAGTTTTATACAGTTCCCTAAATCGCTCCAGGCAAATGCTGGGATGGTTCCTTAACAAAGGCCATGGCCGACTCCTCTCCTAGCTCTTGTTCTTCTGCAATATTTTGTGTAATCGTCTGTAATGGACCTCGCTGTCGAAGAGACGAAGCCCATTTACATCACACAACAGTACACGCTGCCTTGAACAAATCATCCAGTAAGAATCCTTCCTCACTGAACACACTTTAGTTTTTCCCTGACACATCTTATGTAATTGCGAAAGAGACACATGTGGGTAGAAATGATATAGTCTGTTCACATTAAACTGAGCACTCCCAAACATTTAATATCCAAAAACTGTATTTAATTGGGGCCAAGTATGTTAATTTTTTTAGAGTGGTGAAACGTTTACAATGGATTATAGTTTCTAGGAAGTTTTCTTTACAAAAATATTAGAAATGATTGCAAAATGACTGAAAGAAAAATTAAAGCAGAGCTCATTTTATCGCGAACAGTCTATAATAATGAAACATAATGAGCTTGCTCGCATAGTTAGTGCGAGTGTAAGTGTATTGTGTAGTATTAGTGTGCTGGGACGAAGGCAAGGCTAGGAGAGGCAGTGTACTGAGAGGAAAGCAAGCCTCCCTGGTCGAGGGTAGACGTCATTAATCATCCCCTTCTATTAGACTGGCGGCCTTTCATCCCACCCTCCTCTAGCTGGCCTTGCAGGAACACGTGCACACAATAAGGCCATTACCATTCGCCGCCATGACGGTGGTCGCTAGCCAGGCCTACCAACACTCGCGCCCCAGGCTGACCACGTTCTTGCCCGCTACACCAAGCACAGGGTACACTCCATTTGACCTAAAGTCATATGACCTAAAACAGTTTTAGGCTGAATGCCTGTTAGGCCAAGTGACTTTTAGGGCAAGTGACGTTTAGGGTAAGTGACGATTAGGACAAGTGACTTTTAGGCCGTGTGACGTTTAGGGCAAGTGACGTTTAGATCATATGACGTTTAGGCCAAGTGACTTTTAGGACAAG
>PNEQ01055794.1:5527-19586 GCA_003012365.1 Medauroidea extradentata
TAAACAGGTAAGCAGCCCTCAGGTTAAGGCAGAGGTGCTTGTCGATGTCACGACCCGCCCTAACCTCACATTGTGTGATGCACCTAGTTGTGATGGACTGGGCATTGAATTAGCATTCTGTGTCACTTGTAAAACCACACGACACCGCCGTTGTACGCAAGCAGTTGAACTGGTGACATTTGCGGAAGGCGTGTTCGCGGGTGTGTCATGTACCGCGAATTGTCATGAACTTAGGGACACCAACAACGCCGCTTCCCCACCTTTCACGAGTTCCTACTATAATATCAACTCGGGCAAAAACGAACAGGCTGATATCTCGGCATCTGCCGTGACAACCGCCATGCCATCGGGGCGAGGCCACTGCTCTGAGGCCTGTCAGAGGCCATGTCAACCAGTACCCCCCACACCCCGCTACCTGTACCTGGGAAATAAAATTACATTTCCAGATTTCTCGGGACAGGTGCACGAGGACGTAGACCGGTTCCTGAGCCAGTGTGAGGTTAGGTGTGCCCGTTACGAAGTCCCAAGGGAGGAATGGGCTGAACGTGTCAGCGGAAACCTGCGTGGCGCCGCATGAGAATGGTGGGCGATTTGGGGGCGGACTGACATGATGTGGGAGGAGTTTGCTCGAGGGCTCCAGTTCCGTTTTGGTGCAGCCGAAGCCATTGCCGACTGCCAAGCTCAGTTCTATGGCGACAGACAGAAGGAGGGTGAGTTGGTTGAGAAGTTTGTTAAGTTGCCAAAAAACTACAGCTGTTCCGACGCATCCTCCCAAACATTCCATCAGAAGGTGCTCTCAATAGTATCATCCAACGTCTCCGTCTAAAGTTACGCCCGTTTATGATGAACATTCCACTGGAATCAGTGGAGAGCTACGTGCAGAGGGCAATAGCAGCGTAACAGTGTGTGCACAAACTCACCTGCAGTCACGGGGTGCCAACCAGTCACAAAATTAATGTGCGTCCAAGTGAACGCAATGTCGACCGGGGGCACATGCTGCCGCCCCAACCAGCAGTGGTATCACATCGCGCTATTGAAGCGCCACCACCAACCACAGCATCACGATATGTTGACTCACAGCGACCAACCGCAGCTACAGCACGGCATCTTGAACCGCCGCCGCCACAGTGCCACACCTGCCCGGTGCCGACCTTCCACTGGCATCGAGACTGCCCTATAAGGAATCGGCAACCACGAGACTGCTCTGGAAACTCCCAGTGAGGGGAAGCCTGCCAGACGCCACCATTGAAAGCTACAAGGACAACCTCATTAACACCACCGTTTCTCGGCACTGTGACCGGACCAGTGGATCTACTCTTCCACATACCAGTGGAAGTTGATGGCCAACCTGCAGCGGCCCTGATCGACACTGCAGCGAGCCACACATTTGTTCGGTCTGACCTCGTCGCCCCAAGTCAGGTTCAGGGTAACAGTAGCATAATCCGGCTTGCCACTTACAATGGGACCACCCCCACCAAGGGAATGACACGCCTAGCCATTGGGGTTCGTGACCAAGTGTCGCATACTGAGGCAATGGTGGTGGACGACCTGAGAGACCCCTTGGTGCTGGGGCAACCGTGGCTACAAACCCAGGAGGCAGTCATTGAAGTTGCTGCTCGCCGCCTCCATGTGGGTACCGGTGTACGCAGGACTGTATATGCCGTTGACCAAGTTGACTGACCAGTCGGACTGCCAATCCAGTTGGCTGACCTGGACCACGAGGTACCGGAACAGTACCAAGCTGCCGTCCAGAACATCTTGACAGAACGTGCTGATGTATTTACTTTTTCTGACCTGCTTCACACCACCACAGCAGCAGAACACCCAATTCCAACGTCCGGGATTGAACCGATTTACACCGGACCGCGGGAGTATGGCCTCACCAAACAGCGTGTCATACGGGAGCAGGTGGCCGAGATGCTACGTGAGGGTGTCATAGAACCTTCAGACAGCCGCTACAACGCACGCATTGTCCTGGTCGCCAAGAAGGATGGAACGTGGCGCTTCTGTGCAGATTTCAGACCACTGAACTTGGTGACTGAGAGTGCGCAGCCGCCCCAGATCTGTGTGGATGATGCACTGGCAAGTATGGAGGATGCTAGGATTTTCTCTACTTTAGATCTGAAGTCAGGTTACTGGCAGGTACCCCAATACATCCAGAGGATCGTGAAAAGACTGCCTTCACTACCCCGTACGGTCGAAGATTCCAGTTCCGGACCATGCCGTTCGCCTCAAGTGTGCACCATCAACCTTCCAGCACATGATGACTAAAGTACTTGAGGGATACCTGGGAGAATTCGTCACAGCCTACCTGGATGACGTCATTGTGTGGTCCCGGACCTGGGAGGACCATCTCAGACTCCTCGCCTTGGTCCTAGAACGACTTGCCATCCACCACCTAGTTCTCGCACCTCAGAAGTGCCGCTTCGGGCGCAGAACAGTTGACTTCCTGGGCCATGTGGTCCGCGAGGAGTGGAATTATGCCCATCCATGCCACTTACAGAAGATTGCCTCCAGCACATTTCCAACAATGCGAAAATAGATGCAGAGGTTTGTGGGCTTGGTTAACTGGCTGAGGAACTACATTCCACACTTCGCCACCATAGCGGCCGCACTTACAGACCTCTTGTCGACTCAAAGGAGATACAGAGCCACGCCAGAGGCACTGGCTGCCTTCGACAAGCTGAAGCAGCAGTTTACCACATGCCACGTCCTGTCTCGGGTTGACCCGGAGAAACGCCTCTATGTTCAGACAGATGCCAGTGAAGCAGGAGCTGGGGCTGTCCTGTTCCAGCTTGCTGGCGACGGAACACGCCTTGTCATCTGCTATGGTAGCGCCAAGTTTGGGGAGACAGAGCGGCGCTATCACAGCAATGATAGGGAGTGCCTAGCTGTGGTGTGGGCACTACGTCGTTACCGACCACATCTCGAGGGTCGCCAGTTCACCTTGCGGACAGACAATAAGTGTCTGACCTGGCTGGACACAATGCAGAGGAGACGTGGTAAGCTTATCAGGTGGGCACTCCTGCTCCAATCATTTGACTTCAGCATTGAACACGTGCCTGGGGAGGTAAACCAGCTGCCCGACTGGCTATCTCGAGAGCCAGACCCAGACAACGTCCTGGTGGATGACGAGGATTGTGATACCCTCCTACCTCCTGAACGACCCACACAGAGGTCTAGGGACCCAACCAAACAACAGGCCATCCTGCAAGCAGTCACCTTATGGACTGGCCTGGATACCTGGGCCGATGTGAACACCCAGGTCTTGGCAGCCCAAAAGACGTCAACTGCAGCATAGGTGTGCGACTGAGTACGTCGACCGGGTTTGGGTACTGGAGGACATTAGCCAAGCCGATGGGGACAGACGCCAACTGGAAGACATTCGTGCCGCGAAAAGGTGTTGTTCTTCGCACACTATCATCTGCTGGCAGGGCACCCAAGAGTCAGTCAGACTCGCCATAATGTCACTGACCACTATCACTGGCCGGGCCTCAGTGTTGATGTACGGGAGTATATCCGTATTTGCCGGGAGTGCCAATTGAAAAAGGCACGTCGGAGTGATGGCATCGAACCTCAGTCGCCCCGGCGCCCAACCAAGCCTTTTCAGACAATAGCTCTGGATTTAATGGGACCTTACCCCCGCACTCCGCGGGGCAATCGTTTCTTGCTGGTGGTTACAGATTTGTTCTCGAGGTGGGTTGAGGCCTACCCACTCTCCAACACGCGCAGCACGACCATCTGTGCAAAACTACAGAGTGAGTTCTTCTCGAGGTGGGGTTTCCCCAGCTCTGTGTTGACAGACAATGGTGCCCAGTTCTCTGGTCGCTGCTGGCGTCAGTGGTGTCAGTCACTCCACATGGAGCACCAGACTACCCCGGTTTACCACCCAAGGGAAAATCCGACAGAGAGGCGAAACCAGGAGATGAAAGTACAGCTGCGACTGAAGGTGGGAGACGACCACAGCCAATGGGACACTCATGTCGCAGCTACCTTGTTCTGCCTTCGTCGACGGGTCAACGCGGCCACAGGAGTATCACCAGCAGCCTTAATCCAGGGACGCAACCTTCCTCTTCCTGGGGAACCGATACCCAAGGTAACGGGGGACGCTGAGGAGCGTCGCCAGCACCGCGAGGCTAACATTAAGGCTGCACAGTGCCACCAGGAGGAATACCTGGAGCGCATCATGCCAACGACAAACAAATTACCGCCACCACTTCAGCCCAAGGACCGGGTGTATGTCCGAAACCACCCTGTGTCTGCAGGTACCCGCAACTTCTGCGCCGGTTTCGCCCCACGCTGGACGGGACCCTGAACCGTACGCCGCCGCCTAAGAGCCCACACCTACCTGGTACGGAATGGTTCACCGAGATCACCTGCGTAGGACAGACGTTGCAGCAGAAGCTGAAGACATACCTGAAGAAGACCCCACACCTAAGATGCCACTCCTGGGTACACAGGCAGTCTTGCCTCTATCAACAGTGGATGAGGAGACACCAAGGGCACTGCCTCAGACAGCATCCCCTGTGGGGAACATAGGCCCCGAACCAATAGCCACAGACCCAGAGGAGGAAGAGATACCTTACTCGCCTACGAGGGGGGGGCTGGGGTCCAGAGTATAGCCTTAATGATGCCACCTTCCATGTTATAGTGGAGGAGCCGGAAGAGATATCTGTCCAACAACACCATCACAGACCCCGTCCAGACCTGCCAAACAACACCCCAGAGGTTGGTGGGACTCCAACGTCCAGGTATAGGCCACACTGTCGCAGGGGAAGATCTGTTACCCTAACCGAAGGTCCAGAGCTAAAGGAGGAGGCATCCACTGCCGAACTTGGCCCTGCCTTCCAGAGCACGGCACCTGGACGATCACCGTCAAGATGAGGGAGGCGCCCTGCACCCGCATGGTTCCGGCCAAGACAACGTCGAGCGCCCCTTCAGGAGAATAAACCCAACATAGGCACACCTGCGGGGCAGGCACTCAAGCCGGCAGAGGTGCACACACTACAGACGCCCCGCTTACCCCGACCATGCTCAAGAGAATCCGGCCATGGGACCAGACCAGCAGCAGACGCACAGTGGCAGTCTGAGGGAGATGCCCACCCTGCTCCTGACCTAAGTGGGCTGTCCCGGCGGAGCCCGTATGGTCCACGACCCCGCAGACGGCCACTGCTACCAAGGTGCTGTTTCCCTAGAGGTGACCCCAACGTGACCAGTGATAGGACGGAGACACAGCAATAGCTACCTTCTGCAGCAGACACCAGTTAGACTGAACCACCGTCCAGATGTGACATCATGAACTACTGCAGACTACAAGATGAAGATACCGTTGCGAAGACACGGGCAATATTGGTCTCACTGAGGGGGGGCATCTGTCGTCGTACCAGGTCCCTGACCTGGTAGGGTCAGCCCAGTCTTGCCCAAGCACAGAGGTTTCTCCCCTCCCCCTTTGTGAGAGAAAGGGAGAGCATCTGCCACTTTTGGCGGGGGGCAGTTGTGGTTCAGCGCTGTGATGGGAAGGACGTCGTGGGATACTCGGTAAGTGAGAGTACGCGCATGTGTGGTAGGAGCTGGCCTTCATATAGGTCCTAGGGAAAGGGTCGTGAGGCACAACCCTCGAATAGTGACCGTAAGTGTTCCGTCCGAGTCCGCCACGCGCCTAAATCCTTGACATCATTAACATTACCTGCTCGACTCGCCGGAGGAAGGAGAGGCACGTCACCGAACCCCTACACCCTGAGATTGACAAACACCTTCCTGGCCGGGCAGGGCACAGACCAGGTGGCGCCCAAGCAGTTTTACGCATAGGAACTATTTACTGTACGTGTTCGGTACCCTACAGTTCTTTGTGTTCCAATTCCGACACCCTCTGCCTCCTCCAGACGGCGACAAGCTAACCTGCTAGTAAATACTACCATATTGACTATGTAAGATGCAAAACTTTGAATGTCGTTTAGTTTTATTATTGGTGTCAACATTTTGAACCAATAATTTCTAAGTAAACAAATAGGTAATACTAATTATACCTACATCATGTCGTATGGAATTGTTGTAAAACTACAAAATTTGTAAAAAATATTTTTTACCAGTGTGATATACGAGGTTAAGAGTACCTACTTGTAAATTATATGTACATCATTATATATATATATATTTATTTATTATGCTCACGCACACACGCACACACAAACACACATACATACACACATGCACACACAGAAATAATGGAATGAGAGGGAGAAAAAACATAATTATTTTTATCTGAATATAAACTATACATTATTTAAACGTAAAGATGCCTGATGTGACTATCAAAATTTTAAAAATATTATGAATTAGGTCTATGACTGAATCAAACATTGTAATTTGCTGAATTTTTTCCCAATTTTTAACCAAATCAATATTGCTCTCATATTAAGACACTAAATTTGTGTGTTTATCAGTTAGGTTTGTTTTGTTTCAGAACTGCTTCCTGAAGATGCAAGGATCCAAAAACTGAGGCAAACTTATAGACCAATTTTGAAGACGGAATTAGTTTTTTGCAGCAGAAGTTTTGTAGAGCTCAGAAAATGGTCTGCAGAAAACAAAGATTTATACACATGCTTAGAAAAGACACATCTACCTTGCAGTGAACAAATTTTTTCGTCTAGCACAAAACATTCCTAAGAATGCTTCAGTGAAATTGTTTGTTATTTTCGTACTGCTCAACAGAACAGTATGAAGAACGGCAGAAATTGGCGTTATACTATTCAGAACTTTGTGCATCTGCTGTTTACTATTGTTCATTAAGGCTTACATATATTTACAAAAAAAACTTTTCAGGTTACCACAGTGAGATTTATAGGTCCAGTAAGTTTCATTAGCTCCTGGCTTAAATGCAAATATTTTGGAGCTGCTGGAATTGAAAATGGCTCTGTTTGAATGTTCTTGGTGTATCTCTTGTAGTAAATATTTCTTTCAAAGTACAATGTAACTAAACATTGGTTGTTAATTAAAACAATTAGTTGCCAGCAAAATGTAAATAGAACTATGGGAGTTCATTATCAATAATGCGTCAGTCGTAAATTTTAAAATACATTATATAGTAAAGAAAGTGGTATGCATGGATGGTTTGCTGTTACTTATTTGTTATTGCGTAATTATTTAATATAAATGCCAAACATTTTATTATTTAACTTTATTTTTTTAGTACATATTGTTAACCTACTTCATAGTGTACCCTGTTAAAGAAATGGTTATAGAAACGTGCTTGACAACGTTTTGATATATCTTTCTAGTATGCAGCAAATTGCAAACCAAATGTTATTGTTTACTTCATATCTTTTGAATCTTCTAAATACAGTTTCTCGTGTGCAATGAACATAGTTCGGTTAAGTTTATATATAAATAGAAAATATTCTTCTGTTTCCCCATTTATTTTTATTCTTGAATTATTTTAAAAAGGTCACATTGAAAGGGTCTTCAAACCCTTTCTGGCCCAGTGCTAAGAATGAACGTTGAGCTCTGGTGGGCGAGAGGGTTTTGGTTTAGGGCACGGTCGTAGAAGAACAGGTCTGGACACTCACCTGGATATTTAACCCCCTTGTTGTTTGGCTGCAGTTCACCAAGTTACCGAGAATATTGTGTTTTATTGGCGCTGATGTTACAGCGGTCGGACTAAACTCCACCAACTTCCTTTCCGTTAAGATAAACAATTTATCAAAACGTATTTTTTATAAATTTATGAAATACACTCTTCGCTCTCAAATATGAGAAAAGGCTCCAGCAATCTTTATTTATTTTATAAATTTAACAATGTAAAAAAGTGGACGGGGTTTGAGTCCGACCGCCCGGAAAACAACGCCAAAAATTACGGCATTCTCGGTAACTTGACGAACTACAGCCAAACAACAAGGGGGTCAAGCAAAATACATTGTTAGATAGGCAAGTGTCCAGACCTGTTCTTCTACGACCGTGGTTTAGGGTTAGGGTTGATTTTATAGGAAGTAGTAAAGTCTCTCTCTTTCCGCCTGTGTCGGGTAGGCCACAGTCATTCTCCATTTAACGGTCGTGCCTTCTGCTCGAGTGGCCTAGGGGGGGGGGGTCGTGGAGAGGAGGGAAGTTGGCTTGACAGGACTGAGCGGAGAGAGCCATATTTCACTGTCTGGATGTGTTTGACTTCAACTAAGTGGAATGACAGGCAGTAGCGACTTCAAGTCAACGAAGTCTCGGATGGAGATTTCTTTGCTGAGGAAAGTTGTTAAACTCTGGGCATCACTAATTAGAGGAGACTTTCGTAAGTTTCGAAAGTAAATCCTTGTCTGGGATTAACGAGAAAGAGAGGAATATATAAGGTATGTTATAGTGAAAATTCCCGTAGACTGCCCCTTTAGGATTTGAGCTGTCTTTCCTCTAATAAAATTCAGGAATGATGACTCGCTAGGCGGAGGTGTTTGTTCGTCGAGAAGACGTGAGGTCATTGTCAGTGCAGGGATTCAGCACTTACAGTAGTTTTGTGATTTATGTAAAAAATGCCGAGTTGGAAGCATTTTAGATGGCAGAGTGGTTGTCTGAAGTAGGTGTGAAAGTTTACCTATGTTCTACCGTACAATGGGTCAATACGCGTGATAATGTTTGAGGGAGCGAGGCTCACGAGATTATGTGTAACCCATGAAACTGTGTTGTGTGTGGAGGAATTAACCGTGGGTTTTAGTTTGATGTTTGTTAATTAAGACTATTATGACGACTGATGTAAGAGTGTATTATACGTGCATAAATTCTATGTGTATTCAGAAATCTCAGTTTCTCATTTGGCAACCTAAGTCGCAATGCCTTAAAGGATAGATTGTCTACGAATTTACTCCACTATAAGGAGCATAATATTTGAGAATTGCTTTTATTTACGTCTGTGTATAGTGTACATATAGTACAGCATGATTTGAATGTCTGCATGTAATGAAATGTTTAGTCTGCAAAAGAAAAGATGAAAACAGAATTCACCGTAGGACTAATATTTTGAAGCTAACTGTGAAGAGTATGTGATATATTTATTGTTTCAAATGTATGCAAATGTATTTAATTCTCATCATTCCAAATAAAAATTGCTAACACTTATAACTATACATTAATTGACAGATAACAATGAAACTTTGGTTGTCTAAGCTTTGTCATAAATCATTTGCTACGTAACAATTTGTAATAAATTAAAATCAATATATTGTAATTATATTTTTTAATTCTTTCCCTAACAAATTATTTATGGCACGTTAAGTAGTACTTTCATGTACACACTGACATTGTCAAATTATTCAGCTTTGAATATGCTGTATTTTCAAACGCAACTGTAAATATGTAGGTCTACGTACTGACAACACGCTCTTATTGGCTAACACGTTATAACGAAGTAGGACAGGCAATGGTTAGACGCCGCCTGCGTTCCACATTATTATTGGAAGTTCACTCAAACTGAAGGTACCTACTTGCCGAATACATTACAGTTGATCATATCAAATGAGCCCTGCCAACCACCAGAATATCGGCCAATCACGGGTACCTATAACTCGCGTATTGGATAGGACAGTGGGCCCAACATGCACAGCAGGCAGTACAATACACAGGTACATAAATTCTGTACCAATATCTTATATGTTACCAACATTAAACTATAGTCATTAGTAATTTTCAGTTGTTTTTTTTTTTTTTTTTTTTCAGCGGTTCTTGAGGTTAGATTGTTAGGTTCAAATACCTTGTCTACGAAGCAATGCAAGCAAGCATAGGCATGTGCACAGGTAGGCCAAGTGGGCCTAGGTCTTACTTAGTTTTGGAGAGGCCCTTCAAGCAGAGAGATAAATTTTTAAGGTGAAATTGGTGTATCTATTTGAAACAATGATCTTATTTGTCAACCAACTTTGGTAGAAATAGAACATTTTCTGGATCTGTCATTAGCTCAGTTGCATATCTGAGCTCTATCTAAACTTTACTTAATTTCAGCACATGCCTATGAAGGCAGGGAATGAAAGGTATTAACTTCTTGCTCTCATCATTAGCATTTGCACACAGTAACTGCAGTATAGTTATGTATTTTTGGGAAGAAAAATAAAGGAGGTAGTAAATAGGTAAAAGTAAAATTATTGACAAATATTTATTGGTTTAAAAACACAAAAATTGTACTGTACTTTGAAAAACTTTCCATTTTTTTTTTTTTTTTCAAATATTATCTTCAGTCCAATTTCATATTTGTATATTTTCTTATTGGATAGCCTAAATACCACCACCACAGATCTCTGATGGAAAACTTTACTGCATATTAAAAGATGTGTACAGCCAACATAAATAATAAATTTTATAGTTTTCAACTAAAAAATTGTCTTGTATTGTACATCTTTCTTTTGAAAATGTCTATAAAAAGTGTGTCTTAATTGGTGTCTCTGCAACACCATGGTCAATTTTTGACCAATTACAAGTTGATGCAGTTTGAGAGATTAAATTTACAATAGAAACATGATCTTTCACCTAGATTTATGATCATACAAACCAGTATGCCATCAAAAATATAACATTAACTACAGTGAAACCTCTTTGTAACACTCCTGGGGTAACCTAACTTCTTGCAGTTTGTATTACAAATTGCTTGCAAAATTATTTTATGTCATAATTTTTTCAGGTTTTTTTATCGCTAACACACATCATCACCAGAATTAATTCTTTAGTAGTAGAAATAATTATTGAGTATTTAATTAAACATCAATTTCTCATCTACTGTACATGACTGTAATTATTGAAAAGTTTAACACTTTTTGTTTCAGGTAAAATTTTGATACACGTTAGTGTACAATAGTAAAATAATCACAAAAGAAAAATAAATTATACGGCCAAAGGTTTTAAAGGAAATAAAATTAAACAATCACGAATTTTCAGGTTTCTTCAGGTGTAGTTTTGTAAATGACAATTAAGGCGTTCCATTGGTTGCAGAAAAGAGCAGTGCGCTTTCTTCTCTTTCTTACTAATTTTCTACTACTTGAAAATCTCAACCTGCTCTTGAGAGCAGAAAGCTCAGTGTGCCCGCCCGAACTAACCTTGAAATAAAAGTGAACAGTGTGCTATTAGTGTACACAAAAATATAAATAATAGTTGGGTTACGTAGATGTAAATATGATGGATGAATCATATGCAACTGAGGTATGAATACGGTTGTGTTGTTTCAACAAGTGTAAAATATAAATCAAACTTTGCCAAAAAAAACCTGTCTCAATAAATTTTGCTTGCGGCAACACTCGTTTATGTGCATATACTTGTACAAAGATGTAAAGGTTTTTTAAAGAAACTATCATGTCTTATATTATAGAATACTTTAAAGTAAATAACCATAGTAATCATAAAGTTTGGTGTTCGTGAGACGTAATCCATTAAGACAGTAACTCTGAAGTTGATTTCTTTAGTGTACCCTCTTAAAACTAAAATCAAGGCATTAGGCCTACTCTACAAACACAGCTTCTACACGTTTAAATAAACAAAATAAAATAATATTTAAATTTTTTTTTTGGAGAATGAAATTAGGCCTATATTTGTAAAACTTAACATTCACTTTAGTCAGTAGAATGTAGGATTTTGCCTGGCTCTTATCGTTTGAATTTTTATGTTGCCTCTATTATTTTTGTGTTCCGACTTGTTTTATAGCATAAAGCCAGCATGGCTGGTTATCGATCAGTGGAATGCAAAATACATTTAAATATTGGAACAGCTCTTGCAGAGCTCTAATTAAATTGATATGTTCAATAGCCTGAAATTCTGTTGCTCAAAAATGGGATCTAGAGAACACAAAAACAACAGATGAATAAACACTGGCAAACCCTTAGCCAATCTTCGTTCACATTGTCAAATGTTTCATTATTCGTCACATTACGAGCTCACCCTCCAAACTATTGTCAGTTTTTTATTGCTGGATAGGTGTGTCCTTTCTTTTAGCTGATTTTGAACTTTGCATGTTTAGTACCTAGGTAAAATTAAAATTGATATCTACAATTTTTGCTCATTAAATGCACAAGGACTGACATATCAATAGTAATCTAATTTATAAATACTGTACCTGTGAGTTAACGCCTTAAAATACTGGTTTGTACATTGACTCTAATTTATACACTACACACCATTGTCACGAATCTCGTAAACACGGACATTATTATCCTGTATTTGAATTTGTAACTCAAAACCGCCACTAAAAACACACATGACACACTCAACTCATGAATTCAAGTTTGTTTCAGTTATACTGCAATGGAAAACGACGATGCAATTAACGGAAACAGTAAATAACATATTTTCTCAATGTGCGAAACAAAAAAGATGTTCTGATTCAACTCGCTTCCACGCTAGTGAAGCAGCGAAAACGTAACTCTGATGCAACCTGTCGGTGGAATTTTGAACTGTCTGAAGCGCGGAGCAAGCGTCCACATGCAACTTCCCGGTAGCGTCACATTGCGGTGATGCTAATTAAGTCAAATCATACAGTCGGTAGGAATGTCAATAAGATCATAAATAAATATTTTAAAGTGCATTAAAAACAGCGAAGTCTATTTCATCTAATGTTCTTTCACTAATGTTATATTCAAACAGGAAAATACACAGTTACTACATGTGATGATTCGATACCAACCATACATGCAATACTGTAACTCTTGCTAATGTTGACTTACATGCAGTAAAGGCCAAGTGATTTTTTCAAATGTTAAATCTTTAGCGCTCACTTTATCCTGAATAGCCTGTATAATGCCTTTAATCTCTAATTATAAAACACTTGCACTGAAGTGCCATTTGATACTATGCACGACACCTATTTTTAATTTAGTGGTGATCGTTTATAAGTAAACCATATAAATTATTTGATGTTAGTGCTTATATTATTTCGATATGTAACTCTACACTGTCAATAAATAAAACATTTGGAACATTGTAATGAGTCACTGTTTGCTTACGTACGTGAGGTTGTTTTGAGACATTCTGGAACTTCTTTTAGTAACATGATAGTACAAAATATCTAGCACCTCGTCAGCTTATAATTGGCTCAGTTTATGCAGTGCACCGACGTGTTATCTCGAATAGACAAAACATCTCACCATGGAAGTTCATCGCATCGTAAATGGAGATGTGCACCTGTTACTGCCAAAATATACCCCAGCAAGTCGCGAAAGTTCACGTACCTATCTATAAACGTGGGTGTCGTCATAATCAGGAAGAATAGTCTAAAATTAAAATGTTTGATCAACACAAAATGGTTTTCGTTTCTTATTGTCTCCTAAGATGTTAATTATAAGACTAAAATCCTTTATTTTCAGTAATTTTTTGACATACAAAAATATGTTTTTATTTTTTATTACGTTTTTACGTAGTCCTTCACGTGTAATTTCAGTGAAAATCATTTCAGTAAGGTAGTTGGTTTATGTTGAGTGTATGATTCTTTGACATGCAAGTTTTGACACTTAGCATGCTGTTTTATGTATACTATGCATAGTAAAATTTTTCCAACAGAGAAAAATGTAGCTACTGGTAACGTTTATAAAGGCTGATCACCAAAAAATGTGCCAATAACTGTCATCAGAGATTCTTATAATATGGTACTGTACATATAACGACAAAAATGTGGCATCCACATTTTAAGAAATACGTGACACAATTTCACTGTTCATGGCAAACTTCACAAAACCTAAAACTGGAAGTCTACCACGTAAACAGCAGTGACACAAAAAGTACGGGGAACGAACTACAAGAAGGAAGTTTGGTGTGAATTAATTGAAACTGAATATGGAGAAAAAAAAACTTTTATTTTAAGGGGATTCGCTAATGAAAATGCTAACTTATTTATTATTCTTGTGAGGCATTCAGATGTATTTTTTCCTGATTAAGGAACATAAAAAACATGTACATAAAATAAGAAAAAAATTTAAATTGTGTACGGTGAAGATTTTTTTGTAAATTTTATGTAATATGTATGTAATATACAAAATACGATATAACTCTGGAACTATTTATTAGATTTTCATGTACTTTATGTCATTTTGCAGCCAATGATGTCCTCTTTATTATT
>PNEQ01055795.1:0-19496 GCA_003012365.1 Medauroidea extradentata
CTGAACAGTCTCATATGAATGTATGGGACGACGGTGCGTCGCCGAGAGTCGTGCCGCTCGTGTGTCGAGAGGAAAACGACCCGTCGAGTCGGTGCGCGTGCCGCTTCACTGACGTGTGTGTTGTTCCATTTGATAGTAAGCAACTACGTGTCGAGTCGGCGGCCGACTCGGCGAAAACCGCCTCGTGTGTTTCTGTCCTTAAGGCATTAAACTGGCTGCAGTATTCCCTTCCGAAGACTACTTTGAAAGCCCTCTACGCAATAGCGCGACGCGATGCGAAGACGGCATGGTAATAACAAAAACTAAGTGTCTTCCTGGAATGAAATAACGTACACTGAAATTATACCATATGGGTTACATGCTAAATTGTAAAAAAAAAAAAAAAAAAAAACCACAACAGTACACTTACATTTTTTTTAATTGACCATAAACGTAGTAAAATGTCACCATTTTCAGATTTTTGTAAACTGTGCAGAACAATCTCATTGTGTATTTTTAAATATTTTAGCATTGTGTTAAATGTGCGGCTCATTTACTTTGATTTTTGTCATAAAATTTAGAATATAACTATCTTTAATGTGCGTTGTGACAGTGAAATCAAAACGGTTATACAGCACAATTCATTGTAAATATTATAATACTTTAGTTGCTTAAATTTATGTATTAAACCATAATTTAAAATATGTCACATCTTTTTGCACTTTACAAGGGATATTATTTGATAGTATACCGTTAAACTATGAAATATACTGACACGGTACAAAATAATTTTGACTATTCCAATCCTACTTAACGCTATTTATTGTGATTTTTTATTCTTTTGGTTTTTAAAGCAGTAATTTTTTGACTCAAGGAAAAAATATATGTAAAAAAATGAAATGCCGTAAGTGACCCTACGTGTTCCTTTTACTGTACGAAAAGAAATTTAAATAAAGAATGTTCTTTACTTTATTCAATACTTTTGTTTTATTTGTTTTATATCTGTGTCGCAAAATTGTATGATTTTCTGATATTACGTGGTTCAGCGGCTCGTATACATAGCGTTCAGGAACTTCAGGAAAGTTGGGCTTGAAGAAGGAATTTTAAACACTTTTCCAAAGTCAAGCTCTTGGGTCACGTTAAAAAAAAATGAAGAAATTGTCTCGTGATTTTTTTTCACAAACTTCAGCGCGGTAATTTTCCGCCGTGAGGAGTAGGGAAGGTGAAATTCGTGAGAGGAAATAGCTGTTGCGTGCTTGTGGTGCGTTATCGATCATTTCCGTATCAAACAACTCGCTAAGCTTGTTACGAACTTGCAGGGCTCGGGCTGGTTGTACACTCAGCGTCAGCACAAAATTGCACTGACGGGGCGAGTTCCGAGCGTAGAACATTGTCAGGTAAAACACCGGAAGAAATAAAAAAATATCTTCTTCTCTTCCACGATTAAATTTTGGTATTAATTAAACATAATTTACGGTAAAAGAATTGATGATAGAGACCAACAAGTTGCAATATTTTGTGTACAGAATTGAAGAAAAAAATACAGGGCTAAATATAATTTTATTCGTGGCAACACTGCATATTATTATTTGTATTAATTATGTTTTGTCTTGTCAGCATTATTTTAATTACATTTTGTGCAGTATGAACTATTTGTTATAATTTTTTATGCAATGGTTTATCCAAAAATAAAACTTATTTTGTAACAGAAATAAAATAACTGGATTTGGTTTCTTGGACGTACTCCATTCTAAATTGAATGACTGTCAAAGAAAAACTAAACAAATATAATCAAACCATAAAATAAGCAAATTATGCTTTAGTCGGCAAGATGCATACACAACATGAAATTCCAAAATGGAATCGGGTCAAATAACAACAAGGAACAAACAGATAATAAATGAAAATAATAACAAATAAAATAAAAAACCAAGTAACATGTGATACAACGATGAGACGAAACAAAAAACACAGTTTTGTCTCGTCTCTTTGTTGTGTCTTTTTGTTATTTTTCTGTTCGTGTCTGATATCTACTTTGTTTTTTGTTTTTTGTATCACATGTTACTTGGTTTTTTATTTTATTTGTTATTATTTTCATTTATTATCTGTTTGTTCCTTGTGTTTATTTGACCCGATTCCATTTTGGAATCTCATGTTGTGTATGTATCTTGCCGACTATAGCATACTCTGCTTATTTTATGGTTTCGCTTTTATTTGTTTAGTTTTCTTTGACAGTCATTCAATTTGCATTGGAGTACGTACAAGAAACTGAATCCAGTCATGCACTCCCATTACACAGTTCTTTCAAAGTTCAGAAATAAAATATTTTATGCAGTAAACGTAACATAGATTGATGCGCTTAAATAAATATAAAGTTACCCTAAGGAAAACATAAATTTTTAAATATAGGATGTAACATGTACTTGACATATAATAAAAAGAATTTTTAACAATTCATGCCATGTCAATATTTCAGTTCGACGTAATTTAATATTTACCTCGTGATATTATTATTTCCGTAAATAAGTAAGTTGTCACTACTAATAACATTTCAAAATGCACCGTTTTGATTATTTTGTAATTGACCATAAGTTAAAAATTTTTTCTTGAGCCAAAAAAATAATATAATTGTAACGAATAAATATTGGAAACGAATAGATGGAATTGTACTTTAACATTAAAGAACCTAAAAATTAAATTATACATAGAGTTATCATTAATTTCTGAGTGAAATAGTCAGAATGTAAAAATTGAATTATACATAAAAAAAATTATATTTAACACCAATAGGTGGAATTGTAATTTATCGTTAAAGAACCCAAAAATTAAATCATGCATAAAATATAGTTAATTTATTAGTGAGTTATAATGTAAAAAAGGAATAATTTATATATATATATATATAAAACAATTTATAAGCATACACAAAATAATACGCGGACGTGTAGCACAAGAGAGAACTAGTTACGTTCTGTATTGTTGTATTGTGCGCGGTAAACGTAGTCGTAGAACATTTTTGCCACTAACATTTTTTCTCCTATTTAGCTCATGATTCGCGTAGTATGATTTTTATGTTGCAATTTCTGAGTACAGCGTGTATATATACATATATATATATAAATAAATAAACACACACCTATATATTCGAAATGTATCAGATTTATGGCATACATGCGGGAGATTTTTTGAAATTTCATCCAGAAGAAACTACGCTGTGACAATATGACGTATGTGCCGAACACATTCTAGTGAGTGGAACAGAATTTTAAAGCAACATAATTTTATCTTTACGCTACAAACAAGTTGAACGATACCAGTAATGATGCTGTTTCCCTGAAAACTACAGATTCCAGTAAATTAAACATTAATTTTATATTCAATTTATAATTTTTAAACACACAAACGGTGCTACGAAACAAACTTTTATTCATTAAGTAAGGTACTTCTTTGTGTCGTGGAACCCTGTTGCGGTTTTACGATGGAAAATAAAAATGTGAACAATTTAAAACGCTTCGTACGATGTTAGTTCCACACCATTTCACTGTAAGTATTTTTAATACGTTAAGTTTACTCTTTTAGTTTCAAAGACTTGAATGTATCTGCGGTCAACATTCTTGAACGATATAAAATTCTTTACTTAGTTAAAATCAGAAACGTTAAGATTTAGGAAGTTGAGCTTAGACGCATATCATCACATTTGTCTCAATCTTGTCGTACTTATTAAAATTATAACTACTGAGTGCTTACGTTCATCAGTGGAAAACACAAAAAATCACAGAGTTGTTCAAGGGTCCCACAATATGCTTTATATTACATTAGCTTTGTTACGATAATGAGCTATATTTCACAACGTAATTGATATTTTTAATTGCTAAGACTAGTATGACATATTTACAAGTTCCGTTTTCAGTACGCCTAATATTTACTTTTATGTTTTTTTTCAAATTTTCATTTAAATAGGTAAAGACGCTGTTTGAAATTTTTTTTTATTTAACTAAGTTTTATTAAGTAATATTGTAACATAATTGTCTATTTTTTTTTACTTTTTGAAAAACGAAAATTTTATATAACAATTACTAATATTGAAAAATATGATTGCATATTGTAGTTATATATTCAGAATATTAAATGAAATTAGAACTTTTTTTAATTTTCATTTGTATTGAAACATTAAAAAATATTTTACTTTAACATTGTTTCTATCATTCAAAATCTGTTGCTGTGCACAAGTATGCCAGATTGCTCCCTTAACCAAAATCATCGCTTTTATGTTCGTTTCGTTTTGGAATTTTCCGTACGTCTTGAGGTCACACTCGTTAAATTTACAATGGGTTTGTAATTTTTTTTCAGAGCAACGTAATTTTCATATCGAGAAATCGCTACATTTTTTAGTTGTAAATATACAATTATTGCTCCTTAAATATTTTTGTAATAATAAACCTAGTTTATATTATTTGCACTAAAAGTATCACAATGGTATTTTTATGAAAATAAGGCAGTATTTACATAATTATTATTTTGTGAACAAACAGTGATTATTTTTGCTAAAGTCGACTTAGAAACGTGCTTCGTATAACTGATGTTGGTCTTGAGTTTCTTCTAAGCACTCCTTAAGTAAGATTTGGAGTTTTTGCACCAACGTGAAAAAATTACGTAGCATGGCCTTTGGTCTACTTCTCTTTCTTCTTACGTACTTAATTTTTGCAATCTACTTAAGGCGGTATTTCACTTTGAGAAGCAGTTAAGGTTCAGACGATCTCCATGAGGGACGCTGCATTCGTCCGCTCTACCCGGCGACATCCAGGACAGAGACTATCGCCCCCAGGGAACACAACAAGCTACAAGGCGACCAATCCGATCAGCGCAACCCTCCTCCTCTACCCCCTAGCAACCCTTCGGCCTCCGCGCCCAACCACCCTCGTCCGCGCGAAGGGAGGATTTCCCCAAAGCGCCGTAAACAAACGGAAATACGGCGCGCTTGGAGACGTCTTGACAGGTGTCTCTTTGTGGAGGCAAGGCGCCCTGTTTACGACGGGGGTGGGTGGTTGGTTGGTTTCCACAGGCCTTACAATCCCAACCCCCTTCTTCAACATCTTCTTCCGTATACCGCCCTCGCATAGTCGTTGAAACGAGCGATGCACTGCGACATCTCCGCCACCGTTCTTGAAACTTTCGGAGACGCCTAAGAATGAATAAGTTTCTTCCTTAAGAGGTATGGAAATGTAAAATGTAGAGCGAACGACTAGAATATTCAATTGCCGATAAAATCCTAAATACCCATCACAATTCAATGGGACTTTTTTGCAGAGTAGATATTTTATTCGTGGACGTCTATTTAAACAGTACAAGTCAGTAGTATAATTAGTTTTCAAGTAAAAAATTAAAAACTATACATATAAATATATAGGGGCATTAAATTACAACATCCACAAAAATGGAAAACTGTAATATTTTTATAATATTTAACCTGTTAATATCCAGGTCTATCTAGTAACTGAATACACAAAATGCTCTCGTTTTGATATGAAAATAATTTTAATTTGCGTAAACGTATGTGCGAGTGGCTATCGGAAAGTGAAAATATATACAAACCTTAACGAGAGTGTTTTTTAAAATTACGTTGTCATAGAGGCCTGGATATTATCATATTAAAAATTAAAAAAAATTGCAGTTTTACATTTTTTTAGAGTTTGTGATTTCTAGCCCATATTTTACTAAATAGTATTTTTAATTTTTGCTCTAAAGAAAAGCGTGCTACCACCTAGTGATGTATAAATAGATCGTCCGGTAGTAAAATATCTACTCGGCAAAAAGTCCCATCGAATTATAATGAGTAGTTCAGATTTTATCGACTATTGAATATTCCAGTCATTCGCTCGACATCTAACCATTCCGTACCCCTAAACGCAGTCCAAGTAGTATTTTATTTTATTTTATTAAATGCACCAAACTTATGCAAAATGGCCTAAGCACTACTTTACCTAATTTAATGAAATTTTATTCGATTATATATTTCTTACAAGGTTTATTTTTTTTTTTCATATAGACGTGTAGGTAGTCAATAAAAAAATTTCATAATATCACAGGAATGTAGAGAATGAAATTGAACTGATAATAGTACTTGCTTTCTCAGCAATTCATGATCAACTTATGACTTATTTTGGTTGAAGTTTTATTATTATATAATCAAATGTAATACAATGCGAAAACTAACCAAACAATTCTGTTATAAAACATTACATCTGATCCGAAAATGGTTTAGATCTCTGGTAAAAAACATTACAATCACATTTATAAATGCATTAAAAAGAAAACTTAGTGAAAGTAATATGTTTCAGTGCGTTATTTGTTTTGAAATAATAGTTTTTAATGCATTAATAACATATATTTAATCGGGAGCCACAAAAACAACTGAATTCATACCAAACTTATTGATGCACTTAAGGCCAATGTCTACTAATGTTTCGGGCATTGAGTCAAAGTATAGGTATCACTTCTGAAAATATATTTCAGAGAAATATTGCAAGTTAATTCTATTGAAATTGATTTTATATAGCTGCACTGAAAACTTAAAAGTGTTTTTATATATGTAGTATCTTAACCATTCAATTAAAATTATTATTTCACAAAAATATTTAAAAAATTCTTTTTTTCCCTTACAAAACAGTACTTATCACACAACTGATTTAGGATTGCCATGAAAAAAATTTTAAAAGATTGTGTTTTAAATTAATCTGTAAAGTAAAAATATTTTATTTCTTGGAAATTGTGCAAACTTTCTTATGTCGTTGTGCATATAAACCTACATAAGTGTCGTAGAAAAGAAACAAGCAGGAATTAATTTTTTTTGAAGCTTATATTAAAATTCTTTGAGTCTTGTGACCGTTCACAGTGTTAAAAAAATTTTTACACAGATGTAAATTAAAATTGCGTAGTACAGCGTTGGTATAAATATTTAAATTTAGTTTCCGAGAAAACTTAAGGTAGATTTAAATTCCTGCTTTAAATAAATGCATTTCTAACACTGAGACGCCTGTACGCATTTTCTGTGCAGTAAAACAATTGAAAATGAAAAAGATTTTTACGTATATATATATGTATATATATATATATATATATATATATATATATATATATATATATATATATATATATATATATATATATATATATATACATATATACATAGCAACAAGGATATCAGATGAAATTACCATGCATTTTCAAAATTACCCCAGATTTACGATACCGTATTGTATGCAAATATTTATAAACCGTAACTGTCACACTACAGCAAAGTCATGAGACACCAAATTACCTCGAATAGTCAGAGTGACCAATATTTACAGTACATAAAATATATAAATATTTCTAGATCGTACTAGTGACATCACTACAGGGAACAGAGTAGAAACTAACTAGCGTGGTCATATTGACACATATTTATGGAACGTAATATCCGCATATACAGGATGAGTCGGGAGGAAAGGTACTACATGCTTTGAGGGGTGATAGTACTGGTGGTTCTGAACAAAATGTTTCTAATAAACTTATGCAACATATGCCATTTTCTTAACCGTTTCAGAGAAACCTAATTAAGGAAAACAACAAGGAACGGAGAGTGTGCAGGTGACAGTAAATCACGGTACTGTTATCGTATGTTTTGTTTAATTTGTACATTTCCTCACAAAACATGTTCAAATACTCCACCACCAACTTCAATGCATTTTGCTGCTCTGATAAGACAACTGCTGTGTTGCTGATCTGAGCTCATTAGTACATAGCTGTACTTGAGCACAAGCATGGTAAATACGAGTGAGAAGTTCCTCTCTTGTATCCACCCTGCGCGTGTAGACTTCGATTTTAAGCCAATCCCCCACCGTGAGGAAATGTACACAATTAAATAAAACATACGATAACAGCATCGTGATTTACCGTCACCTGCACATTTCCCGTTCCTTGTTGTTTTCATTCTGTTTCTTTGAAACGATTAAGAAATGGGTATATGTTTATTAGAAACATTTTGTTCAGAATCACCAGTACTTTCATCCCTCAAAGCATGTGCCTTTCCTCCCGACTAACCCTGTATGTGCAGACCGTAGGATGCCAGTCAAAATTACCCTGAACGTTCAAAGTGATCCAGATATACGGTACATTTACTATGCAAAAGTAGCAAAAATATACTTAACTACCACAATAGTACAAGGACTTGAAACAAAATTACCCCAAACAGTCAAAGTGACACAGATTTACGGTACATAAATTCACAAATATTTCAAAGCTGTTAGTGTCAGTAAATGCACAGACTGCACCTCGTCTCGATAATTATTTTCTTTCACGAATGTCAGAAGTATGATGTGGGAAAGAGAGGGAGGGATGGGTTGTTGTTTACGACATCAGTCGTGGACTACGAGGCGTTATCAAACCCAGGGAGCGGTCTAATGCACGGCTTGTGTTGCGGGTGCCATAACTCCGACCGGGCAGGGGAACAATGGATTGAAGACTGCGGAGCTGAAATGGTAAAGATAATAGACGACTAGGGAGCCATTTTATACACCTCTCCCTCCCCTCAACGCAACTCCTGAGAGCTTCAGCTCACGGGAAGGTGATCGATGCGTCGATCGTATTATTGAATAGCGCCTGCCGAACGTGTACACTACTATAAGCTGTTCACGGTGAAGTGAGGACTTCTGAAGACAATCTTTCTCTTTCTCTACCGAGCGAGGTGGCGCAACGATAACACGTCGGACTTGCGTCCGGGGTCGATCCATGACACTGGCCATCCTGATGCCAATCTTCCACGGTTTCCCGAAATCACCCCAGGCTAAGGCTGGGATGGTTGCTTAACATAGGCCTTGTCCGACTCCTATCAAATCTTCTATCCTTGTGTAAAATTGTCTGTTACCGTCTCCAATGACTTCGCTGTCGAAGAAACAAAAAGCCCGCTTGTCTTACCTTATCTCTCTCTATCTCTGTCGCACACAATCTCATACACACATTCTAAAAATTTTTTGTAAAATTGACAAGGATTTCCTTTGTACATTTACAAAGTCTTGTAAAAGTACAAAAATTGTCACTGTAAAATCATTAGTTAATGAAGTTACAAAGCTAAACTTTGTAATACTACAAAGGAATTCTTGTTTCTATACCGAAAGCACCTTCACTGTAAATTATTGTGTAAAATATGACAAGGCACTTTGTCGTTATTGTACAAACTTTTGAAAATATTAAACAAAATTTTCTGCGTAAAATTATTAGTTCATAATGTTAAAATTATTTTGTTTGCAAAAAAACTTAGAAAAAATGTGTAGCTTACAAAAATCTTAAGTTCGTCGGAAATTACTTATGCAAAGTATTTCTCTGGAATAAAGCGAATGTTTATGCCAATTGCGTGCTTTAAAAGAAAGTATTATTACTGAACTGTGTATTGAATGTATACAAATAAATTAAGGCTAAGTGACACAGGAGTCACGGTGGTCTAGTGGGCCGACCCCACGTGGCTCAGTTGGAGCCGACCCCCCGTGGCTCAGTTGGTTGAGCGGCCGGCTTTGGTGCGGGGGGGGTCTGGGTTCGATTCCCAGGTCTGGCTGGGTGTAAGCTTGTGTTTGTCCATTTGGGTCTCAAAAATTGTCACTATACAAATTGTTAAACGAAAAGTACTGGGGTCACAATGTTTGGTGCAGTGACGATGCGGAAGCTTCCACATCGCCGCTGCACCAAACATTTTTATGAAATAAAAGTTGGTTGAGCGGCCGGCTTTGGTGCGGGGGGGGGGGGAGGTTCTAGGTTCGATTTCCAGGTCTGACTGGGTGTCAATTTGTGTTTGTCCCTTGGGTCTCAAAAATTGTCACAATACAAATTGTCTCACGAAAAGTACTGGGGTCACTCAAATTAAGTCACACTAAAACGGGGAGGGGTATGTTTGGTGCAGTGTTGATGTGGAAGCTTCCGTATCGCCACTGCACCAAACACTTTTCTAAAAAAAAAAAAAGTGGTAAAATGCTCAAGTTCTGAGCGCGGGGATAGTGGTTCGAAACTTAGCACTTCCAGAAAGGTTTTATTTTTCTTCAAAGTAATTTCATGTGTACGTCCTTTATTCAAAAATTATTTGATAAATAAGTTCAGTGTTATTAATGTAGTACAATGAACATTTAAATTTATTTTTTCCTTATTGAAAGTACAGCTACATGGGTAGTCCTTGTAATTTTACAAACTTATACTTTGTATTTTATTACAAGGACAACCCTCGTAGTTTTACAAGGAATTTTTTTGTCAACTGGCTTTCCAAGGATTTTGCTTGTAAAAGTAGCCTACAAACAAATTTTTACAGTGCACAAATAAAACTACTACCGCAATAGTGACTTTGTGTCGGACAGCCCCTTTGATCAGTGGGCTTCCACCGGGGCATCCTGTAATTGGTTCGCTCTATTTCCATGTCATCCCTTACTAGCGATAAAACTCTTGGTGTTATTATTTTCTGACTCAGTATACACGTTTGTGAATGAAAGATCCTTGCAGTGAAGGGAAAGATAAATGTCTACAATACTCCACAGAATCAATTCTGTTTATGGCTGGAGATGTGCAGTGCGAAACTCTGCATACAGTGTTATTATATTCTTACACGTAACTTGTCTTACATGTGAAATGTCGCTGTTGCCTAGCTGTGCTCGCTAGATGGTTCGTGAAGTTATAGGGGACTACAAACCACGTGAAAGCATAGAGCCAATACAAAAACAGCACAGTTCCAAATCATTCTCTCGTACAGTACCTAAAGTTATGTTATAGTCTTTGATTAAATTATGTAAAAGTCTGGCACAATTCTCCTCGCTTAATTTGTCTTCAAACTACCGAGAATTTTAGATTAAACAGTACCACGCAGTTATAACTCAGGTATATAGTACTTCAAACTGTTAGAAGCATTGAAATAATTCCATTAGTTTGGGAGCTACGAATCCTCAGGCCAGCACACAGACAAACAAGAGTCGTCGTGGGTAAAAACTGCTTTTACGCTGATATTTCATTCAAATATCGTCCTTAATCGCCCCATTTTACGGTAGTACTTCCAAAGTTCTCACTTTGCCTTGGACAGTCTATAACTTGTGGGCGCCCCAGGCATACGCGACGAAGATAACGGTAGCACGCATCCTGGAAAACTTGCATCGTTCGAGACGTCTCATTTATCCTGGCCCGCTTGACGTGCCTGCGCCAAGGATAAATTACCCTGTGCCCCACTTTTACCACTTGAGAGCAGGATTCAATATCGGGCCGTGGAGGTGAACTATAAGCACCCGTGCTGCTATGCGGCGAGTTTGGGAACAGCTTGGCGAAGAAAGAGGGGAGGGCTAGCCTTGGGAGAATATTTTCACCTACCAAAATCCTCTCTCAAGATCCTAGCGGTAACTGCTCTTCGTAGATCGTACATGGCAAAAAACATTCGGACTTTCATAACCAAAATCTTGTAAACTAATATTACACCATTTATCAGTTAAGGCACAACAACAAATAACTTTGTCAAAATATCCCAACTACCTGTGGTGACTAGTGCGATATATTCTTATTTGCAGAGTGTTTATGTGAAACAACCTTCACATTTTACAAAATATTTTCTACATCCACAAATCATGTCTTGGAATATGTTTGCCAAAAATCGTTGTGACACTTAATACAAGTATTATACTCTATACAATAATTTATTTGTTAATGTGAAATTACTATTTTTAAGCATACAAAAATTCTTGCAAATATACAGGAATGTGTGTATGCTCACAAGTTTTTCCTATAAAGTTTACAATCTACTTGTAAACTCCGAAACATCCTTTTTGGAAACTAGTTTACCAAGAATTATTTCGTACAAGAATAAAATAATACTGCGTATGTGTTCCGAAAGTTGAAAACAACAATTATCTCCCTTAACGGCAGATTATTTAAACTGTTTATATTTATTTGAATTAGTATTTAATGACTTAGTTTACAGCGAAGTTGAGGCTTCTGTTTTTTCGTTACGCTAAACTACGTCTATGCGATTAAACCGCACACGTGTGCCTAACAAAAATAAACCATAACTTTGGAAAACACCAAATTACAAAATGTCTCTAACAAAATAGTTAAAAATTTTAAACTGGGGTACTGAAAATTTTTATCTATTTAAAAAATTACAACGAATATATGTATATATATATACACCACCGCAAGTAAGAACCACAGTGATAAATATCTGTACGCTGTAACTAGAAAATAACCAAATAATTAATCAACAATTACAAATATTGAGTGTCCTATCGAAATACGTGCATAACAACATAGCGATACAACTACATTTCTGGAAGTTTGTCTGTATCCGGATTACAGGATTGTAAAATACACTTATCGTATGTTTATAAAAAAAAAAAATAGAGTAGCATAATGCTATGTAATAAAAATATGCAGATCAATGTAATGCAGTTTACATTAAAGAAATTGCATGCATTAAAATAATGTAAATTTTGAGCTAATTTATAATTGTAAACACAAAAACTAGAATAAAAAGTATACCACGAGAACAGAAGGAAACAAAAGATACAGAAACACCATAAATGTACACCATCAAATGTTATTTTCTATGACATGTGGTCAAAAATAAACTTTCTTTGTTTACTACCTTCACTTCTGTGCTTATATTAACTACCGGCAGATTGATCCAAATTACGGTAATAAAAACTATTAAGCAAATAAAAATTAATTTTTGTTCGTCTTCTACGCGTTCTCCGAGGAAAGGGGCGAAACGTAGCAGAGGGGCAGAACAAAGTGAACTAAAAAAATTTAGTGAAAAAATAATATTTGTTGAATTGTGAGGGCAACCACGAAAGTTTCTGCAATAAAAATATTTTATGCTTTGGAGCAAGCGGGAAACTGGGTGTACAGTCAAACGGTGTACCCAACATGTTTTGTAAACAAACTTACGTTTTCAAAATTATTCTAAAACTCTCATAAGAGATCCTCAAATTAACTTCCGTCCTTTACCACTTTTCAATACATTTTTGCTTCATAAATTATACAAGTAAATTTTCGTAGTGTTTTTTTTCTTCCGACTAAGATAAAGAGGCATTGCAATGCAAACTGGATACAGATTGAAGGTTACAAAAAGTGCAGTTTCTAATCAGTTATTGGTAGTGCAGCATTTATAAAACTCGCTTCGCACGGTCTAACGAGGGGACGTCTGGACACACGCCTTGTAGTCTTGTAGTGGAATTATTACGTAACAATATGTTACGATGCTTACAAAAATGTATTTAAAATTAATACATACATTAAAGAATATTTGAAGTAACAACTAAAATATTATTTTGATTGAAAGGATTATAATTAAAAGTTTAATTTTTAACTACATATTAATTAATGTTTATTTCGTTAATGCTTATTAATTAATATTTATTACTACGCGAAAAAAAAGTATATTTAAATTTAGAAAATTTTACTAAATAAATAAATATATATGTATATAACGTGCACAGAGCGAGGTGGTGAAACGGTACCGCGTTCAACACGCATTCGGGAGAACTCGGGTTCAATCCCTGACACTAGTCATCCTGATTTCCGTTTTTCATTTTTCCCCGAAGTCGCTCCAGGTTAATGCTGGGATGGTTCCTTAAGGGCGCGGTATACCGCAATTTTCATCACCCTTTTTTAAATTTTTTATTTGTACCAGATATTTTTTTTCTTATTTTTGACACAAAATGTGACTAGAAATTTGGCTCTTATGAAATTTTTTTTATCTCTCATAGTTTTAGCGTAATGGCTTGTTAAAGTCTTACTTTGCGTGTTCCCGTTTTAATGACTACACTAAAACCAACTGATATACAAAACTCGAAAAATCACAGTGGATAAAGACATTGCAGGCTACAATGACATGCTCATAAAATTAAAGAATAAAAATTATTTGAATTTTCAAAAAGATGCAAAAACTGAAAATGAATATTTTAAAAATTCAATATATTATTTTTAAATACGAATAATACTTTATTCTTTTATTTTATGAGTGTGATATTGTAGCCTGCAATGTCTTTATCCACTGTGATTTTTTTGAGTTTGGTATATCCGTTGCTTTCAGTGTAGTCGTTAAAACGGAAACATTCAAAATATGACTTTAACAAGCCATTACGCTAAAATTATGAGAGATAAAAAAATTTCATTAGAGCCAAATTTTGTCACATTTTGTGTTTGAAATAAGAAAAAAAATTGCTGGTACAATTAAAAAATAAAATAATGATTGAAAATTGTGGTAGAGCACGGTCTTAACAAAGGCCATGGCGGACTCCTCTCCCAGCTACTGTCATTGTACTATGTTGTGTGACCAACTATAACGACCTCGCTGCCGATGAGATGTAAGTGCACACTTACCGTACCATATATAAACTTCAAAGTTTGAAGCATCTATACTTCAGTTGTTTACAGGCTTGTATGCTGATAATTTCGTAAAACATTTGGGCAACAGTAATAATCACGGAAAATTCTTTAAATATTAACATGTAACCATATTCAACGAACTGTTGAAGTCGTAGTTTTACGGAGTTCGTTGAATGAATAATTTAAGAAATGTCATCACGTAGGCAGTCAAAAAAACCTGAAAACAAATTTGGCAATAACACAATTTTGGATAAATACACCCTTGCGTTACTCGGCAAACTTTACCTAAAGTTATAAATTACTATTTTTACCAGGTAACGAAGATTGATGGTGAAATTTACTTACCCAAATAGCATTTAAATTAAACAACTTGTAGCAACTGCACATAAATTACTTATTTTTTTATACATATAAATTCATATCTTGCAGTCAGAAACTAAGAATTTTATGTATTTTTTTACCAAATAGTAAATGAAGAAAAGAGTAGTAAAATACCGTTTCCATTGACTAAAGCGAAAAACTTATAATTAATAGTGTTCGTGGCTTGTTCTTTCGTAGAGGGTAAAAACAAACTAAATTACGAACTCAGTTGCCTTTGGCCTACGAAATGGAATATTTGTTCGTAGTTAAACTACGCTTGTTTACATGCACGTCTTAAAAATTAATAGTATATTAAAAGTGTTTGTAATGTGTTTTTGAAGGATGCTGTCAATATGTAATTTAATGTAGTAGGACATTTTAAAGAAAAGCCTTAAAAAAATTGAAACGTTATATTTAAAAATTTTTAAGCACTGAAAATCCCGAACTTATCTGTGTTCTTATTTTGCACTCTAATAATGCCATAATTCTACATTTAGTACGTTATGCAAACCAAATAAACCAATTATTTGATCAAATTTGATCCTGAGGTTGCTCTTAATACAATAGCTTTCGTTTCATTATGAAACCTTGGAATACCACGATTATCGGTATCACAAGCGGCAGATAAATTGTTTTGCAGTTGAGAATCTAACCTTTTTAAGGTATGTGAACAACCAAATATACAATTGTAAATACGACCTTATAACAAATTAGTTCGGAAATTAAACACTGTGTCAGGTTTTATGTACTGGTAACTTTTGTCAAAATTACCACGAAGAATTAGCTCTCACAGGGATCAGACATTCGTTGCCGAATGTCGAATAGTATTTTCCGAATTTTAAAATATAAATGTTGGTTTATATTTAACGCCTTATGGACAAATTGGACATATGTTTTGGAATATTTTTTTAAAAATATAAATCTAGTAATTAACTCAATCTGTAATGATACATGCAGTGAAGATAACTTATTCCCAGTATGTATTAAATAAACAATACGTGTCGTATGGAGATGGTGTCCAGGTCTAGCATTTCTCTACCCGAACTTCACATCTACGACTGGGAGCCTGTAGACTTCTGCTTGAATCTGAGGATTACATTACATGTGGCCCAACAATAGGAAGGCACTGGAATGAGAATGGCGGGGGAAATGGAAGATTCCCGAGAAAGCCCGCTGACCAGTGACATCGTCCGTCACGTACTAAAATCCAGGGACCGACCGCGCCGGGAACTGAGCTAGGATCACTTTGGCGGGAGGCAAACGGTCTGACCGCTTTACGAACAATTCTAACATAAGGCCACGTGTCAATATTTATGCATTTAAATATGTTATATTTTTTAAACCTTGAATGGATTCAGATATCGCAAAACTGGTGCATATAAGTATTAGAAATTGTTTCTACACTAATTTCTAATTTTACCTCCACATAAGTTTTTGTAGTTCTGGTTAGTTATTGACTTATCGAGAATTTTTTCCGTTTGGAATGTCAGTAGGTTTTAGCGGCGCGGCGTACTTAAAAACGGAAAGCCCAAATTTTGACGTTTACGACTCCTTACGTAAAAACTATGAGAGATACAAGAGTTTCCTAAGTTGGAGATTTAAGCACAATTTATGTATAATATAAGAAAAAATTAGCTGGTACAGTATATAAATAAAACTGATGTGAACCGCGCCCTTAATTCGTATTTTTGACACCACGTTGGAAACGGCTACTGTACTGCGCAAAGTTCAACACTAGAGGCTGATTTGCCAGTGTATTGTCTAGCTGAATGCGTCCGAACCAAACATAAATCCAAATAATTGAACCGTGATTTTAAAGCTATCGTGTATAAAAGCATTATGGCGTGACTAGAGATATCTTACGCGATACCGGTAAGCAATGACCGAGAAAGTGAAACTATATTCTTGCAAGTATTCTTGTTCAGAGGCACAGACATTGTAATACAATAGTTGCCGGAGTAACATTCAGGCGACCTGGGTTCTCTTTGGGCTGTCATATTGTTGGAGGTGGTGGATGTTGAGTTATACTGAAATTTTAGTATGCCATATTTTATAATCTGTGATAAAACTTTCGCGGTGGTAAAGTCATTTTATAAATAAATTTAATGAAATTCAAACCAGTAACATGGGGGAAAATACAATACTTAAGGAATTTTAAAAACTTAACAATTAGATTAATGTGCAGAAAGAATACTACGTTAGGATAATTTTCTTGTTGGTTATTTATGTGAGATACTAATTACCTTAAAATTCCTTTAAAAATCGTTTAAATCATAACTACTGAAGCATAAAAAAGCCTTTATGACCGTAATATTTTCCCAGCTGGGATGTTATTCCGAGTTATCGTACAGCATTTCTAGAAATATAAGCAGTTAAAAAAAATCTCAAATTCTAAAAGACTTTGTTTACATTCATTAGTGCCCCCGAGAGCTAGTACAATGAATAAATACACTTAATGTAAATTCTGATGGCAATATTAATTATATTACTCTGGTATAGTCTTTAAAAAAATAACAATATTACAATAACCATCAACACCCCTACTTAATAAAATATGTTACGCATAGACAACGGATTAAACCATATTAAAATATGCACCTTGTAGAAGTACAAAAACCGCCACTTATCCATGCTTTCAAATACTGCCGAATATTTTTATTTTGTTGGTTACAGTTACTGTTATTTGGGTTTGATTGTGAGAATGTCACCCGTGGGGAAAGGTAATCACCTCTATGGGAATAACTATATGCAGAACTGCCAACACAAGTATATGTTTGTTTAGTAGAATTTCCCACGTGAGACAAAGAACCTTGTGAGATTTTTTTCCTGATACCATGGCCGACAAATGTAGTTTTCGGCTCAGTTTTAAAATTCGCTGTACAACCGCTATCGTGGACGTTTCAGTGATGAAATTTTTTTATCTTGCCCCGTTCGACGCAATACACACGCGGCAATTTCGTCTGCTTTTGATTTCTCTTTTTCCCTTCTGTTTCTTCGCAGCTCGGCGCGGGCTGGAATGATCTACAATCCATACCTTCTCTTTCCTTTCTTCCACCCACGCTATCCTCTTTCTCCCTCTCTCTGCCTCTCCTCCGCCCACCAACCGGCGCAGCTCTTTGATGTCTCACAAAGGAAACAAAACGACTGTATTTTATCAACACACAATAAAGTGATAAATTGTGTTTCGCAGATAGGCCCTATAAAAGTTATTCTTTCCAACTTCCGTGCGCTTGCAATGCCTCACAAATAGCATCTGTGCTTCCAGACAAACACGCCATTATCCAAGCACGATATCGTCCCTCTTTTTTTTTTTTTTGTCTTGTGTATTGCAATTTCTACTTCAGTCCATATTACACTTTTGGAACGATTTTTTTAACAATAATTATTTTTTAACTTATACGAGAACAGATACAACATATCAGATTGGCAGTTTTGTTTAAAACCGGTTGTCTGATACAGCAAATTTATTCAAGGACAAATTAAAGTAAAAAGTAATTAACAAAAATTTTGTTAGCTACATATTTGCATTAAACCATAGTGTTAACTGTCTCAAAAAATTAACCAAAGTGGCAAAAATCGTTCTACTCAAAATTGGGAAATGTATTTTGGTATCGGGTGTCTTATAGGCTTGAAAAGTAACTACCTTGAAAACATTCGAAACAGGTGAACATTAATCAAACATGGTTGTTTTGAAAAAAATTCACGTTATACCTATACACAATATGGTCACCGATGTATTAAGGGGTATGGAAGATACGATGTCGAGCGGACGGCTGGAATACTCAGTCGGCAATAAAATCTCAACTATTCATTAAAATTAGATGAGTTTTTTACCAAATAGATAGTTCATCAGCGGATGTTTATTTAAATAACACTATGTGCTAGCATGCTTTAATTTCGAGTAAAAAATTTAAAAAATTTTTTAGATAAATAGAGAGCTTTAAACCACAAAACCTACAAAAATGAAAAATTTTAATTCTTTTACATTTCAGCTGATAATATTTAGGCCTCTATAATAACTGAATATCAACAATACACGCGTTTTCGTTTAAATATAACGTCTCAATCCGAAAATAACCGCGCGAAAGGTTTACGAATGTTAAAATCATTTTCAAATCGAAACGCGAGTATTTCTGAAATTCTGTTATTATAGAAGCGTAAATATTAGAATTTTTAAAAATTTTAACAATTATTGTTTTCCATTTTTGTAGATTTTGTGGTTTCAAATTCTAATTTTTCTAAAAATAATTTTTAGGGTTTTTTACTAAAAAATAAAGCATACTACCACATAGTGCTACATAAATAAACGTCCGCTGATAAAATATCTACTCGGGAAAAATATTTCATCGAATTTTGACGAGTAGGACTAGTTTAGATTTTATTCCAGTCGTCCGCTCGACATCGTACCTTTCCATGCCCCTTACTGATGGGTTATTTACAAACATTCCTTTGGCAGCATATTTGCATTAATCATGTGCTGTCATTAGATTTATACAATTATAATAATTCCCTTAATTAGTGTTGATCGGCAGAAAAAAACTGTTGGTTATGTGACACACACACGAACACGATTAAGGGCCAGTTTCACCAACGAAGTTTAACTTTGCCACAAAGCGAGATTAACAAAACTCGATGAAGAGCTAAACCTGAGTTTAAGTTAGAGGTGCGTTCCACCAACAACACAGCGAGTTTAAGTTACCAGAGATTAGTTAAACTTGGCTGCACGATGGGTTGTGTGAGCTGAGTTGCCTTAATTGTGTCGGAAATACCCGAAC
>PNEQ01055803.1:0-18873 GCA_003012365.1 Medauroidea extradentata
GAGGTGACATCACAAGTTACAAGCTATGAGTGGTGGAAAAGTCAGAAAAACAGCATTGAGAAATTCAATGATAAAGTTTTTCTTTCTGTTGAACAGCTACTTACAGCACAAGCTTCTTCAGCAAGCGTAGAAAGAATCTTCTCCTCATTTGGATTAGTGCAATCAAAACTACGTAACCGCTTGGGTACAGAGAAAGCATAAAAACTTGTGTTTTTGTTTAAAGTGTTTAACAGTAATGTGTTGTGAGCAGCAAAAGTAACAACTAGAAAAGAATTACTACAAGACTGAAGGTAGCTGATGACAAAATTATCTAGACATTTACAAGTCATTGGTGTGATTAGTTAAAGTTTTGGAATTTTTTGTATGTTATATATTAGTTCAACAATTTTGCCAATTGAGCACTACCTAGGTTACTAGGTATATTTTGTAGAACTTATAAAACTAATCTGCACTTAATTAAAATGTCAGAAAGTTGAGCAAAAAAGTAAAATTATCAATTTCTTACCTTAAGATGCTAATAAAGTTTGAACAACGGCAATAGTGATCTAATGACACCATGTATTAACTATACTGAACATCGTCAAAAAAAAAAAAAAACAACTAGTTTAATTAAATAAATCTGCAGTTAATATAAAACCTTGGTTTAAACAAAAAAACCTGATTTAAACCAAAAAAACCAGGTTAAATGATTTTTTTAATTTAAACCTGGTTTTTTTCCAATCCTGTGTTGTAATTAACTACAGCGTTTTCAAGGGTATGTTGGCACAAAACATTTTCGCGATGTATCATCTAATTATTTTTCAGTATGACTGCTGCTTCTTTATTTCAGTCTAATAGACAAGCATTTCAATCTGGATTCTACGCTACAGTCCAACTCTGTAACAGGACTGTATAAGTTTTGTTTGTTTGCAATTGTAGTTTTTCATTCAGTCAACTTAAGTCTATTGTTTTTTATAAATTTACTGTAGTAAGAAATTAATTCCTCATACCAATTTTTTTTTTTGTGGTACTTATTTTACATGGAATTTTCTGTATACACTTTACGTGGTATGTTTTTATGATAGGAAAGAAAGGTACGTATGTGTGCTAAACCATTGCGTTATTTAGTTTTTTTTTAAGAGCTTCGCAAATCGTGTTTTAATATTATTTATTTTATTTTCACACCGCAACTACGAGTTAGTATTTAGTGTTTTCATCTGCCAACACGTCCAAGTCGCAGCCTATATTAAATAACATACGGCATTTGCAACACAATACAATTATTTGAGTTTTACTGATAGTTGAAGCCGATGTTTTTACTAAGGTCGCAAATATGCCATCCTTCTACGCTGCAGTGAATTGTCATTTGTATGATTTCCATGTAGTTCGATTGTTCGCTACGCTTCACTGCGTTACATTAAATGTTACGCTCGTTTGATAAAGAGTTTGCCGTTTGGCACTTGGTGCAGTGCTTATATTAGGAAAAAAAAGTAACTTGCTGATAAGATAATTGGGTTTTATTAGCTTCGCGCTCGAGATTTTTTTCCCCGTCAGTTCTTTCTGTTTATTAAATTATTACTTTTCAATATATTTGCTTCCCCTTTCGAATCTTTTTTTTTTTTTTTTTGTAACTTAGAAACAGCTTACTCGCAATTCCAGGAACGATGGACGTGATTTGGAAATTTAATAAAATGGAAACTGGCGTTCTCTTGCTCTGAAGCGATTGGATGTTCTATCAATACCCGACACCTATCAATGTTAATTGAATTTTTTTTTAGTTTAACGACAGTTAATTCTGTCGTACTTGTAGAGTTTGCATGTTTAATTTCTTACATTGCTATATTTTTTATATAATATGCTCCTCTGCGTTCGTTAACAGTACACAGTATCCTCCTGGCCAAGTTATCGTTTAAATTTGAAATGATTTTTTTTTTGGTTAGCACTTAACAAAGAGAGCATTGCGGAGGAGTGGTATGGCGTATGGATCAGTGCCGCAATGTGGGGGAGGGGTAGACAGGAGATTCTCGAGAAAACCCGCCGACGAACGACACCGTGCGCATGGAAAGGAAAGTAAGAAATGAATAATGTAAAAACAATTGTAATTTTTTTTCTGGAGACCACAGTATTTGTTTGTAAAACATGTGTTCCTCAGAGTTCGGATTTATTATGCTAAAAATAATTCGTTTGTTATTTACAAACAGGTTGCATTGTTATCAAATCTCTACCCTGGTACAGTTTTAAGCATAACTTATGTCAGTAGACATTGTTTGCTTTTATACCGTCTCTTGGGCCACATGTATTGAAATCTGCTCTCGACACTTTTAGACGAAGTGTTATACGTTATGTTCATATTACGGCCGTTAGAAACTAAGGATAAAATATTACTGTTCAAGAACTGTATGGTGAAATTTTTGGCCAAATTTTAAGTTTTGAGAGCTCACCAATCAAGATTTATATTTTAAAAAGTTATAGTGTCGTATGTACGCAATTTTGTAAGCTAGCACGGTAAACGCAAATAAAACCTTTTAAGTCACATAATATTACATTATTTGAATGCCTGGCGAAGATCGCTGTTTGCCTTGGATACGTATTATTTAATTGTGGTGTTAATGTTACGAGTCGCTTTAGTTCTTAAGGCTGTTTTAGTGTATGACATGGCAGTAATCCATCTTATTTAATTATTCTTACACTTTTACATCCATATTTTTTATTCCTCATACATTCCCATGCGGCCACTTTGTCGTTTTGTAATCTTCTTAACTTTTACATTTTTCCTTGATTGAGCCATCAAGCTAGTCTGTTTTTCTTCTGTCTTTGAAGGTAGCGAATTTGAATTTAGCCTTTTTGGACGTGTAAGAAGCCGGTTGCAAAGGAGGGTGAGTGTTGGGTTGGCCTATGCTACTTTTCAGTTCCTTAGTATCCGTGATAACATTATAAGAATTAGAATATTATAAATATCAATAGTAGTATAGGAAATATATGTAGAGCTAAGAAGATCGATAGTTAAAAATAGTTCAACTCAAAAGAGTATGAAGATATTATAGAATATAGAAGGTTAAAGATATAACAAAAGTGTGCACAATTATACTTAGAATATTGTGATTTCATGTGCAGTTTATTTGTGAACGATCATAACTCGGAAGAGAAAACGATAGCAAATATAAAAGTACATGAGGGAACTCGATTAGAACATTAATCGGATTTTTTATATTCAGCATCAGAAATGAAAGAAGGTGCTAAATTGAATGAAAGAAATACAGTATCTGATTCAATGACCCTCTGACGATGAAAAAATTATAATCAGCCCTAAGAAGTAGTTAAGACAAGATAGGTGTGTACAGTCGGTATAAATAAAGAACTTTCGAAATATTCTACAAAATAAATATTCATTTTAATATTTTTAAACGTAGATTACTTTTAGAATACCAAGCAGATAGAAAGTAGTTCCAATATATTCAGTTTAAATAAGAATACTGCATAGACTGTGATATCTATACATACATAAGCCAATTTAATTCCCAATACAAACATATTAAATGTATTTTTCTTAGACGACTTAATTCGTCAAAATATTTACTGAGAGAACAGCATGAGTTTAGAAAGAAGAAACATTTTACGACGACACTATAATTTGTGTTACTAAATAAGCTAGGAAAAATTAAATCGTAAACCAATGAGTAATAAAACAACGCATGAGGATTAGTAAGGAATTTCCTCCACAATTCGTAAAATTTTGCAACGATTCCTGCCAAATTTGGAACGTACTGCAGATGTTGGCAAGGTTCGAGGTTAGGTAATCTTACTCTTGAAGAGACATCAAGTCTACTATATAATATTTTTAAAGAAATGCTTGGAAATTATTTTCATGTAAATTAAGGACTATAGATTTATTAGTTACGCTGTTTAAGTTTTGTCTGTAACTATAACCATAATTATCTGATTACATAGTTTGTTTGATTTTATTTTTTATTGTACGTGCCCTCGAACAGCACAAGACCATGGAAGACATAACCGTTGGAGGTGGGGGTCGGCCATCCCAGCATTCATCTGGAGTGACTTCGGAAAATACTGGAAAACTGAAATTGTAATCTGTTCAGTATAATATAATTTTGCCTGTTTGTGATATTTTCTTCAGGCAAAAGTGTTATTCTGTGGCATTTCTCTTCTGGATTAGTGTCTGTAATAAACACAGTTGCAAAGAAGCTTGTTTTTCCAAGAAGTCAGGACTGTTTAAAAGTCCACACGATGAAGCTGATTGTTATCATTCTCGAACGAGAAATTTCAAAATCAGATAAACTTACGCTGTATAGACTATAGGATGGCCGGAGCCGGGGATGGAACTCGGGTCCTCCCGGATGCGAGGCAAGTCTATTACCACTGCTCCACCGCTCCGATATCTCGTGACAGAAATAAGGACTGATGTCAAATCACAACAGCTCAAGAATTAATGCCCAGTAGTAATGTTTGTCATAACGGGATTCAGTTTTTAAGTGGAAACGTAAAAAATTACTTATATAAAGAAGCACGATTGTAACTATATTACAAAAGATATTTCCTCTATAGCCATATTATTTTAATAAGATATTTTTTTTCGTCACATACCACTCTGTAAAGTTTAGTTAGTATAGTAATAAAAAAAAAAGAATAAATAATTTACGTTTTTGTAATTTAATTCGCGTTTTTATTTAAGGCCATGATCTTTCATTTATTTTTAAAAAATCGCAAATAACTCTAATATTTTGTAACCAAATTCTTTGAAAAAATTTGAGACTGTGTACAGTCATGCGATACACAATTTTGCTAGAGCGTTTTTTTTTTTTTTAATAATGTACCGTTTGCTAGAAAAAAATTATTTTGTTTCATTTTGACTGTTTGCTGTATTGCAAAAGAAAAATTCAGATACAAACGATGATGTATACGTGTTAAAACTGTAGGAATGAATGTTTATATATATATATATATATATATATATATATATTAATTTGCGTTTAAAAAAATCGAAACCCCTGCATTGCTACAGAGCGAAGCCTTAAGTGAAGTACTTCAACTCTAATGTCAGTAGTAACGTTTTTTATTATTAAAATCTAATTTTGCATTTCTTTTGCGTAGGAGCCGCTGTTGATGGAATGGCTAGAGCACTCGCCTCCCACCAAGGCGATCCGTGCTCAATTCCCGGCCTGGTCGACCCCCGGATTTTCTCATGTTGGAATCGTGCCGGACGATGTCGCTAGTCGGCGAGTTTTCTCTGGGATCTCCCGTTTCCCCCGCCCCTTCATTCCGGCGCCGATCAATTCTCTCATGTCATCCCCTACCCAGTGCTAAAGACCTGAGTGCTGACAAAAATCGCTTTACTTCACTTCTGTCACGTAGAAGTTTCTTGATGCCTTGCTTGTACATAACATAGTTTACGCGTTCCTCAACGCTTGAAAAAATATTAATTAATAACGTGTCAACTATACAGAAATGTTGGTGTTTCCAGAAGTCCTGGATGAACAGGTGAAATTGACCTGTATTGTAGCGGCTATGGTCGACTCATTTATAGCGTGGAAACATGGAGAGTATCATTAATCATCGGGGCGTCGAGTGGCACATTTCATATTCACCACTCGGTGTAAAAGGCCGAATTAATGAACCCCTGGCAGGTAATTTCGGTTCGCGGCGGGCGGGTAATGTTGTGTGCATATACCACTGCAATTTAATTACGATACCGATAAAACTACTTCCTTTTGGCAAATACTATAATAGGTACAGTCAACACCACCAGTGTTTCAGCAGTGCCCTGTTTGTTCATATTGTACATGAGTTTTCAGAATAGTCTACTTGCGAGGCCTTTTTTTTTTTTTTTTTTTTTTTTTTTTTTTTTTTTTTTTTTTTTTTTTTTTTTTTTTTTTTTTTTTTTTTTTTTTTTTTTTTTTTTTTTTTTTTTTTCAGATTTATAATTTCAGTTTTACTAACACATTTCGATTAATTTTATTGTTTTTACTATAGATCTGTTGATGGAATAGTTTACAAAAGGCGAAAAAAAAACTATATTTTATTTGTGTCTTGTAGGTGATATTAGGTTATGAACATAATATTTTTTTGTTTTACTTTACTGATTTTGCCCTCATCAAGTTCGGGCCACAGTAGCTGTAAAATTGCGCATTTGGTACATCGGTACCCTTTTTAATTCATTGATGCTTTATTTTCTTGAAGTGATTTTTTTAACTGACAGAAACGAAAAACAGGTGTGTGTATATATTTTTGGCTATACTTCTTTACGTTACATACATTATCCTTCATTTTTATCTGAAGTTTTCGAAAATTAGTATGTCAAAATGTAGGCTACTACAAATAAGGTATTTCAACTATTTTTTACTTGTTAGGTTAAAATAAAAGAGGCATATCTGCCAAGCGTTAAAGTGATACGATGCGATATATATATATATATATATATATATATATATATATATATATATATATATATATATAAAAGTACTAAAATTTAAAAAAAATGTCGTTTTGAGGACAGCCACGGCTAAACTTGCTGTATAAATGCGTGAAGTATCAATGTAATTTTCACACTCTGCAATGAAATTATTTGGCTACATCCTTTTTCAGTATATCGTATTATCATATAATTCACGTGCTTGTTTATAAAATGTGTCAGGTAGTTCAGGGATTATTTTTTTTTCTAGGACAGCTCTACAAGTCCAGGAATAGTTTAAGTACTCTCCTTTCTCATTTAGGTTTATGTTACAGAAGGCAATTGTGATCACAGCATTATAACCATCACATGAGACAAGCCCTAGATAATATAGGATCACGGCGCTTAGATAGGAGCTATGTAACACATCAAGAGGATTATGGGACGATCAGTTGGACAGACACCAGACATTATTCCCGTAGCAGGGAATCGATCATGCCGCTTCTGAAGCTTGTTCGTTAACATACAGAGACCGCTCGTGGCGTGTGCCCTCAGACACTGAATTATATGCCATCACTGTAAAAAAACTTCCTCAAATGTTTAGGAAGTTATTATCCCAGACACAGTATGGGGCAGTTACCATACTTCAGTCTTGTAAATATGCAAACTTTTACAACTGTTACAATACAAGTCTGGTAACTTTAGTATGCATTTGACTGTTTTATAATTAGGTTTAGGAGTGCTACCATGGATGTCTGGGAAACTATTCTACCATACCTTCTTTCATAGCGCTCCTATACGCACGTCTGGTAAATTTACAAACTATTTTTTTAGAGTGTATGTAATTATTCAGTACATAACATAAAAATTATTTATCAACGTGTTTATTGTGTTTGTGTATGACAGGTAAGTATATGTGTAATAGTCTGACTGTTAGTTATTGTTAGCCCATTTATACAGTAAGAGTCGGGTAGAAGTGTGTCAGTTTTTCGTACGTGTAGATTTTGGGAATGTAAGTCGAAAATGTGTTTTCAATTGGTCAGTAAGTGAATATGGTAGGAGTAATGCAGTCCTGAAAATCTACTTACAATTTACTGTCTTAAATTAAATAAAGCTTCGTGGTTTTTTTTTTTTTTTTATTGTTTTGACACTATTCATTCCGTCACTGCTTATATCGTAGTATTTTATTTAACATTAAAGAAATTCAATGTATAGTGAATTTTCAGAATAGCATTAATCCCACTGTAATTTAGTTTACAAACAAATTTAAAATACATTTTTACTTACTTTTTAGTAAGCTTTCAAGCAAAATGATCACGCTTCGCCCTGACTCACTTGATATATTATATACAGGGTGTTCCGCGAGTAGACGTCAATAAAGAGGCGGGTCATAGAGGGACTCAAAACCTTCCAAATAAACCGAACTTGTATAGTCAGATTAGCAACCGTCTAAAAGTTATGAATTCTTAAGAAAATTTGGCTATACACTACCTTGAGCTAAGCATTTACTGATGGTGGAAAAAGTAATGGTCCTTGTGGAACTAAGTTTGTACACACCAAAGGTGACTAGTGTCGTTACATTTAAAAACACATTTCATACACTGAAAGTACAGCTTCGTTGGTTAAAAAAATCACTTTCACAAAAGTTGTGTGTGGTTCTTAAGGATGCCTCTAGTTTGCACGAGGTAAAAAAATATCAACGAGTCACATAAATGATCACCCGCCATTGTAAAAACTGCCCCATAGTATGGTCAATTAAATAGTAAAAACCAGTATTTTAAATTAACAAACGTCGATGCAGTAAATATGAAAATATAACGTAATGCAGAACATTCACTAATGTGTGCTATAAGGTTGAAATTAGTATGTGAGTAAATAATGAAGTGTAACTTTATTAAAATTAAAATATTACACAATGTTTGAAATTATTAAAATGTATTTTGAATGTAATGCGTTTAATTTGTGAGGATGAAATGAAATGTTTTTAATAAAAGTGGTACTAGTCAGTTATTTCAATAAAATAAATATATATGATCGAAATGGAAAGTTAACGTAAACGGATAACATAACCGGACACCCTTACGTAGTCACTGCTTCATATTCACAGCGGCCACGGTTATGTAGAAGCTAGTGCGCTCGCCTCTCATCATAGCGAATTGGGTGTACTTCCTGAATAGCCTCACAGGCAGATTTTCGGCATGTGGGAATTGTGGCTTATACACGAAGATGACGAGGGGGGAAGGGGTATATTTCGTGTACCCCTGTTTTCCGTTCCAGTACCGCTCCATGCTTACATTATTCACCTTAATTTTGGGGAGGGGGGTGTGAGTGTGAGGGTATTACGGCCCTTTAACAAAGAGGTATTAAGAGCCAATGAGGGCGACATGAGGCGAAGGACAAAACAACAAACATGCCCTGACCCAGATGCGAACTGGAGACCCCTCGCACCACAGAGCGACGCTTTACCGACTGTGCTTCGGGGGGCGGCACCCTCATCGGCTTAAAAGACGTCACTGTCAAGAGCTGCACAAATCGCTCCATTACATTCCTTTCGTTTCCTTCGGATCAAGACCTTGCATAGTTTCTCGACTAGAAAATACGTGTTTGTTAGGGTGTCATATGATCTGCTGCAAGAAATATTGGTGATTGTACGCAACTGTACACCCTAGATATACCGCATATTAACAAATAGTTTGTACACAAAGATGTGGTATAAGTAGGGACCCTGTTTTTTCGCGAAAATAATTTTGCCCCAGTTTGTTTCAGTGCCTTACGTGCGCACCTGCATCTCTGCTTTGTGGTCAGTGATTGGATGCCTTAACATACATCGTCTGGAGGTTTTAGACCCGCAAATCACAGACGTATTGTGTCACAGTTATCCATGTACTGACTGGCACAGTTAAATGAATAATAACTCTGCACAAAAACACTCTGCCAATAATCATGAAGTTGAGCTGCCGGTGTACACGTAAGACACCGACACAAAGGGGGGCAACATTTTTTCGCGAAAACTACCGGGCCCTAGCTATAGCTGATTTCACATTCTGTGAATGTTCTGCATTGCGTTATGTTTCCATCGACGTTTGTTAATTTAAAATACTGGTTTTGCTATTTAACTGGCCTTACTACGGGCCAGTTTTTCCAACGGCGGATGATCATTTATTTAACACATCGATATATATATTTTTTTCCTCGTGTGAACTAGAGGCATTTTTCAGAACCAAACACAACTTTTGTGAAAGTAATTTTTTTACTCCACGAAGCTGTACTCTCAGTGACATGAAATGTGTTTTTAAATGTGACGACACTAATCACCATTGGTGTGTACACATTTCGTTCCACAAGGGCAATTACTTTTTCCATCAGTAAATGCTTAGCTCAGGGTAGAGTTAAGCCAAATGTTCTTTAATATTTCATACCTTTTAGACGGTTGCGAATAGGATTATAAAAATTTGGTTTATTTGGTATTTCTTGGGCCCCTCTATCACCCGCCTCTTTATTGACGTCTATTCCCGGAACATTCTGTATAAATTACTGTAACATTATATTTTTTTTGTACGAAATTGCAGTTTACAAGTATAAGGTGAAATTTTTACAGTAATTTAGGTTTGAACTTTTACATAACCATGTAGATGTTATAATTATTATTTGATTGAGTTTTGCTCTAAACAAATCGTACACACCAGGAGTGGGAAAATTAAATTAATAGCAAACATGTGACGTTGTATATATGTACCTCGGAGGCATAATACACTATGTCCACTTCTTGTGAAAATCCACGTTTACCGTAAACTTGACCACAGTCATAAGTATGTACTTTCTGGTGACTCACATCACAAGGTCCGTATTCAGAAAAAAACAGTCTGTTGGGCAATAAACAGCTGAATATATATCAGCAAATAACACTTTCTAAACTGTTTTTCTGAAAAATGTTTTTGTGACAAGAGCCTCGTATGCTTCTGAGGCTCAGATACATGTATGTATGTATGTATGTATGTATGTATGCATGTGTGTATATATGCACACATACGTACATATACACATAGATGTATACATGTATACACGACATATACATGTAGGCCTATACACGTAAGATATGTACACATACATGATGTATATATAACAAGATGTTTTTGAACAGCATTGACAAACTTCGGCAGGTGAATTCTTATAAAAAAAAATAAGCAGAAATTATATTTTGAATTTTTCGCTATATATCAAAATTTAAAATCGTATTTCCCCAAAATATTGGGAACGGAATACCATAAAATAAAAATATTTTAGTATTCTTTAGTGCTATTGGTATCTTCAAACCAACAGTAGCCCTAAATACTGCTTGATACCATCTACCCTTACGGAAATAGCAGGGGTGGCTACCCTCTAATTGCATACAACTTTTTTATCGCCCGGATTTTCGAACATTTGAAGATTGTTTATTGAGTAATGAGACCTGCGTAACAGAAAAGGGTCCTCTTGTTGCAACTGTGTAAGGCATGCCGTTTATGTTCAAAACCGTCTTGAAGATTCGCAGAGACATAGAGAGCCTAGAGCATAGGTAATGCTGCGAACATGCATGTGATGTGCTCAGCGCACAGACGATGGTGGGCAGTCACGAACATGTACAGTTCTGTTAAAGTCGCTGACCAGTTTTTTCCTGTCATTATACGTACATAATGTTGCAGCCAGTCGTTGCGAAAGTGGTCGGTTCCAACCAGTTGAAAAATGTAGGCTCTAAATATCTGCGCTAATCTTCAAGTGTGTTTTGAACATAAACAGTATGTTCTAGACAGTTACAACAAGATAATAATCTTTTGTACACAGGTCTCATTACTCAATAAACAATCTTCAAATGTTCGAAAATCCGTGCGGTAAAAAAGTTGTATGCAATTAGAGGGTAGCTACTCCTGCTATTTCCATAAGGGTGGAAGGCATCAAGCAGTATTTACTGTTGGTTTCAAGATCCCAATAGCACTAAGCACTGCTGAAAATATTGTTTATTATGACAATTTGTTTCCGATATTTTGGGGAAACACGATTTTAAATATTGATATTCAGAGCTTTATTACTCCCTTAATATTAAGTTAAGGCGAAAAACGCAAAACAAAATTTCTGCTATTTTTTCATAAGGAATCACCTGCCGGAGTTTGTCGGTGTTGTTAAAAAACAGCCTGTGTGTGTATGTATGTGAGTTTTGTCGTGTCGGACGTCGCGTGCGGCGAAGAGGGTCGACCGGAGACGCATTTTTAGGTATGCAAATGTAGTTAGCGCCGGAGATCTGGCGTGTCGGCCGTGCCGCGGCTGCTAATGAAGCGCCTCCGATCCAGCCTACTTCTCGCAATCTTGTCACGCACGCGACGAGACAATCTACAACCGCGCACAGGTCAAACGTTACGCTGACGTCCACAAGCAAGGCGTCAACTTTCGTTGACTCTCATTGCTGTGTTACGTGTGAGCCTAAGCGGCAACGCAAACAACTAATGAAAGAATGAAAACTTCATTGTGCCAACTAGTAAGAACGTGTGTGAGGGGTGGAAGTCTCGTCGACAGCGAAGTCATTATTGACGATTGCCGCACACAATGACGGAAACTAATTAAAGCGGCCAAGGTTTTTGTTAATGAGGCAGTCTGCCCAAAACGCCGAACGGTGTGCAGATCTCCTGCGAGTAATTCACGTTTAATCTAAAGCTGCTCGCGCAACATAACGTTTGATTAGGAATAGCATTAAAAAAAATAAAAAATACTCGTGTATATCTTGGCGCCGGTCTACGGTGCGAGAGGTCCTGGGTTTGAATCCTCGCTCGGTCAGGGATGTTTAGATGTCCGTAACTTACTTCATCCTCATCGGCTATAAAGGCCATGGTCTTTTATTTGTTTCAAACAATTGCAAATTACTCGAATACTTTTTAACTAAATGCTTTGAAAAAGAATTGAGACTGTGTGCAGTTATACGATACACAATTCTGGAAGAGCGTTTTTTTATAATATTGTACCGTTTGCTACTAAAAAATTTAATTCACTTCATTTTGGCTTATTTTGGCAACAGAATATGTTATATTTCAGGGGCAAAAATTTAAAAATCCTTTTGGTGTATTGCAACAGAAAAATTAAGATACAAACGATGATATATATGTGTTAAATTTTAAGAATTAATTTTTGATATATGTATTAATTTCCGTTAATATTAGTCTAATATTTTTAGAAACCACTGCGAATCTAAAGAGCGAGGTCTTAAGACCTCGTTGTTAAAAGGCCATAAAATTCTCTCACCTCACAGGTGCATGCAGGGCAGTTTTCAAATAAACATCTGCCTGCCTAAGCTCAGCTCACTGATTGGCGACCTGGGCCGGTGGCTACCGTAGGAGGGTGTTAGGAATCACCAAACGATTGTCGCTTAGCGCGGGTGTCTAACATTGTACGTTAGACTATCATTACGCCGAGCAACGGAAAACAGGAACACTTTTGTTGTTTAACAGATCTGCAGTTCACGTAGGAACGTAATGGTTGTACTAGGATGGAATAGTTAAATGGGTAGTTCGGCTGAAACACACTGCATTAAGCAAATGCATATAAATCGTGTATGGGGAAAAATTATTTTTCTTTATACTACTGTTATAAACGAAGGTTCTAGGCAATTACGCATTATTTGATATATATTTGCTTTAGCATTGCTGCCTAATACATTTCGAAATATCCCCCTCTTAAGAGTGCGTGATAGATAAATAAATGCTGAAAACATCAATTGATTTCTACGCTTTTTTCGAAGCCAACGTGGATAAAATACTCAATGACAATCCTAGAAAATGGTATTTGCCCATTTAGGAGTAAATATTTATTCAGAATTACTAACTCGTTACGCGTGATCTCTTGCGCAGCAGCTCAATGCACGAGGTTCCGGCGTCAGAGATTGTGCCTCAGAAGTTCATAACACTGGAAACAATTTTGTATAAAACGTTGACTAAAAATATTGTCTAGGATTGCTATTGTTTAATTTTCGAAAATTGGCTTCAAGAAATCTACAGTTATAGATTAATGCTTTTAGCGTTGAATTATGCACCACGCCCTCTTAAAGCGACCGCCTACTGACCGTGTGTTAGTGTGAGCGAGGCACGGCGCCAAGGGCGATGTTGAACGGCTTGTCTGTTGCGGTATCACCTCTCCGCAAAATCCTGAAATGGTGTGCAGGGATATCGTTGGTCACTCGCCTGACTGACACTTTCAGTGGTGACCCCATCTTTCATTGGTTGAAAGTTTTGAGCAAAGTCCATTACATGTTTCTAGAGCAGTTTAACACGAATTCATTGAGTAGTTTATCAGGTGCAACATGTTAACATATCTGTTTTTACCAATTTTGAGTGGCTCCGAAATGATTTGTCTAATTAGTGAGATGCTTTGAAACTACCTATCTGACATCGTTTGAAGTGTTTTTTTTATACATTGACACAATGGGAACACGTGGAATAATTTTGTAAAAAATTGCAAAATTTCTGAATTTTTAAATAAATACAAAAGAAAATTAAATGTGGTTTTATACGTGTCCTAGTGTAGCCTGTGCCACTGTTCTTCAGTGTAAATTACTTAACTCAGATAAATCAGTTTGGTTTCCTTTCTAACATAAAACCGTTTTATGCCAATTTGGTCTTTGACATGGAGTTATACAAAAGCCATGAAAGCTAAAGAATTTAAATTACTGTAAAAAAAAGTCGCAATGTATGTCTACAAAACAAACCACATCTCGTACAAATATAAACATTTTTGAAACGACTAAAATGTTCGGTGGACCGCCTCTTCCGGCCTTCTCTTGCGCGGTCACCACAAAGTGCAAGGCGACCGACTGGCGACTCGAACGCTTCTCTGAACTGCTGTACACTAAAGTACACACCCACAGATATCTCCTGGCGGCAGATATAGTGGACTGCTCCGGCACGGCACGAAGGTGGCACCCCTGACTGAGCTGTGAGCGTGCGTCAGTCCACAATCTCGTGGATCTTTACTGCTCCAGTTGTATTGTCCCTACTGCGCCGTGTAATCTTCGCACCGTCGTCCTCGCACAGATAAGTTATATTTACACCCTCGCTTGCACGAACCGCGCCGTCTTTGTTGGCCCAGAAATAACATTGGGGTCACCTCGTGATGGATGTCCAACCTGCACTGCAGCCGAGATTCTTCCACTGAACATATCTCACATAATATTTCTGAATCTCACTGTATAACCACGGAAAAAGTTGCATGTTTTCTAGATAGACATTGAAGATATTTTGATCAGGAGTCCTCGACTGGCGCATGGACGGCGTTACAGCGTTTCACGTGTGTTCTTTTTCCTGCGGAACCGCTTAACGTATTCATATTATATTTATCTACGAAAATACGAAAAGAACACACACTTGAGACTATGCTTCTGTGTTTTCAACAATTCAGCACGCTTGTTAGAAACATGATTTTCGGGCCTCTCAAAAAGGCTAAAAACGTTTTTTTTTTTTTTTTTTTTTTTTTACTTCGAAAATATTACCTGAATTCGCAAAGTGCAACAAAACGAGAGGCATGCGTTGTTCTTTACTTCATACCATCAAAAAATATAATGTTTTGGTCACCGCTTAAAATCTCGTAGGTAAAAGGCTACAATGAAAACCTTGCACGCCAGTTTGGCGCGCTGCGAATAGAGGCGATATGCTGCTCGTCAAGCGTGGGACAGTGGCTCTTATCGCTACGCTGTTCCCACGCGTCAAAGGTATGGAGCAGCGCCTGAACAAGAAGGGCTGGGGAAACGAGAGATTTCCGAGAAAACCCGCCGACCAGCATCATGGTACGACATTATTACTACGTGCGGTAATCTGGGGACCGACCCCGCCGGGAATCGAACCCGGATCGCCTTGGTGGTAGGGAAGTGCTCTAGCCAATCCGACAACCGCGGACCCCGAATATTTTCAAGATCGAACTTGCTGTGTATAAAACTAAAGATCTTGTATTAATAGTGGCTGGTGGGATGTGGTGAGACTTATTACTTATTAAAATAAAATTTGATTTTATCTTCTAAATAACATGTAATCCAGGCTTGCTTCAGACGAAGTATTCTGAAATATTGTACAAGGACAATTTAGAAAACTTATAAAAAAAACACGAGACGATTAATTAAATTCCAGTTCACCCCGATATGATGGCTGTTTCTTCTGCAGTAGCACATTGCTCTATGGGTAGTTTTATTTTGTATGTATTGCTATTTATTAATTGAAATGTAATCGTTATTTTAGAATAAAGGCATGCTCTTTTGTAGTTATAATTTGATGAGTTGAGATTTTAAATATTTCAAACACGTTCTCATACTATTAGCCTAAGAGAAATTCAGTCCGTAAATGTATAACCACCACAGAAAATAGAAACATAAGAATGTGCTAGTGTTTCCAGTTCACAGCGTTCGTTGGTAACAACGAGCCATATAGTTAACATAGAGGGGCGGAAACGCTTCTAAAGTGAAACCCAATTGAACGGCTGTTTTGACCCCAGAAAACATGGCGAACTGCAGTGTGGCCAAAATTATGTTAAAAATCCGTCATTATGTTCGCATAAAATCCGTTACTTTGTAGCTCCACTATATTCCCGCTAAACACAGGAAAAAAATCCCAATAATTAATGTAATATATTGTACTGTAATAATGTTTAAATTAGCATAATCGCTCTCGACCGGAAATACGAGTCCGCCATTTTATCTAGAGTCAAAACACCACGTTCTATTGGGCTTCACCTCAGAGCCTTGGAGATTGCTGTTTCCGCCCCTCTATGTTTACTATAATATAGTAAACGTAGAGGGGCGGAAACAGCAATATTATATATTATATTATATATTATATTATATATTATATTATATATTATATATATTATAGCTCTTTGGTTGGCAACACGTCTCTCGCTTTAACAATGTTAAAAAGTTGTACTTTCCCGTACTGGCCTTTTAAGATATTTGGTATTACGTTTTGCTAAATTTAATAACATGTGTAATCAAATTATATTTAGTTTTTTCATATACATGGGTGTTATAAAACGTGTACAGTTATCCACATAAATGACTGACAATTAAGACCACGGTAGTACAGTAGTCAGGTAAACATAACTATAGGTCGGTAGTTTTCCAAGGTCTCAAACATTGTTATATGTGTCATATGCACGAAACGAAACTGTCTACATTCAACTTACGCAAGTATACAAAAATGAATGAGATTAGGAGCCTATATTACACTTTGCGGGTTCTCAACTAATGTAACAACTAAATTAGAAATGTCCCTAATTTTATCGCCCATTCTTTTGTTGGCTTTTATGTATAAGCTCACGGTAAGGTTATGGGGTTAGGAGCACTATACAGCTGGCACATGAACACTGTTACAGGATGTTAGGAGAAAATTTTGGAAGAAATTATATTTTACGTGTGTTAGATATCTTTATCTACGAAAAGAAAACTCAATTAAAACTATGGTTCTCTATTGTTGTTTTATAGATATCGTGCTTAAATAAATGGTTTCGGGGTCCTCAAAATTGCTTAAAACGGCTCTTTCAAACTTCTGTCACGTAAGAAATACCAACCGGGATCGTAAAACAAAAATAGAGAAGCGTGCGCTGTACTATACTTAAAATAAAATTAAAAGTACGGTCACCGTTTAAAGTTCCGTAGGAAAAGCTAACGGCCAAAACACTGTACTCCGTTTTCGTGCCCCTCGCATTAAGGCCTTTCTAATTACATTCCTGGTACGTTAGCTCAAATGCTGTGCAGGACCCTGCAACACGCTTTACGCGTTTGGTGGGCGGGTTGCAGGACACTGCCACAGTAGGCGCTGAAATATGGCTAAAATTTTAATATATCGACTGATCTGGTACCTCGACAGCTACGGGAGATCGCGCGGAAAGCTTAATTTTAGCACCATTCAGTTCGTAACTGCATTGTTATTACGGGATGACAAATTGAATATTATAGAGTGTATTGTGATGTTGGGGGGCGAGAGTGAAATATAAAATTACGGAAAAGTGAAGCTCTTCACATCTGTCGCCTGGTGATATCTACGCGGGCGGACAGTAGATGACCATTCCTATCTTTTAACGCGTAAGTGACGTCTTCATTTAAGGGGAAAAAATCGGTCCTAAGTAGCAGGCTTATGAGAAAATATTTTGTATCGCATTTGTTTGGAGTTATCCCTTTCGCTAGTGTGAACTGTCCGGAATTATTTTCATCGTAGATTGTGCAGAAAATACATCACTCGGGAAAAATTTTGTTTGTAGATTGTCATTGAAATTATATTTTGAATTTGTACTGGTAGTGTAGATGATTGTACCACTTTCTAACTACAAATAATGTACACAAATGTAAGTAAATATTCCATAACCTTGTAAGTGAGAGACACATATATGGACGAAAAACGCGCACTTTAAACTGTTCTCTTGTAAGTTCAATTTGGTTTTAAGGCCCCTCAAAAATGGTTCAAAACTGCTTTTAGAGACTCCCGTAAGTTTGGGAAAATACGAACCGGATTCGAAAGACAGAAACATGCGCTGGACTTATAAACCATACTTACCGCAAATAAAATTTACAGTTGCCTGATTGGAATAAGACAAATAGTAAAGCTCTACCCAGAAGAGACACTTTCACATAGAAGTGATCCGGCATTACATATGCCGTTAAGTGGCAACCTTAGCATTTCATCGCCTATGTACCTCACACACGCAAACGTAGCCTGTCTCAGGCGTAACCGTAAGTTGTCGACGACTGTGCACGTTACATATACGTAATGTTCATACAGTCTGTTCACGATAAATTGAACACAACGTAAAATTTTATTCCAGCCATTTTGCACATACCTTTACCATTTTAAAAATGAAAACTTCTGTGTAACAAAAACACATGGGTAAACGTTTCACCTTTCTCCAAACTGAACATCTATGTCCCTAATCAATCACATTATTTGGTCATTATAATTGTTAGGGAGTGCTCAGTTTTACTGTGAACAGACTATAATAGCCGTGTTACAAGAACAGTAAGTAGCTAATTGGGTAGAGTTATGCAGAAGGTAGTTCATTTTGAGGTAATCATACCAAGTAGAAGAAAGTCAGAAGCATATACTAGACAAATAAATAGAAGCAATGATTTACGATGAAAATAATTCAGCACCAGTCTGTTTCAATGTGTTATGTGGACACCTGCATCTCTGCTTCTTGTTCTGTGATTGGATGTTTATAACTGTCAACGTTTTGATGTTCTACCCGCTGATAACAGACATGTGGTGTCGCAGTGACCTTGTTATAATTGGCACAGTCAAATGAGCTACACCTCTGCTCAAATACAGTCTGCCAATAACCATGAAGCAGAGTTGTAGATGTACACGCAAGACAGTGAAACAAAGTGATGAATATTTCGTTTCACCAAAAATAACACTGCTGTACAAATAACAAGTTTCAAATCATACTATTTTAAGAAAAAGTAAGACCCCGGGAAAAGCTGTTTAAACAGGGCT
>PNEQ01055803.1:18973-59669 GCA_003012365.1 Medauroidea extradentata
CTACTGCCAATCAGCGTGAGGCAGCTGCTCTGCTAGTCGGCAGCCAGGCCAATAGGAAACCTGTAGTAACATGCAGGAGCCAAACAGACACGGGGCTGGAGTCTACAGCCTCGGGCAGCCAATAAGCGGCCAAGTTCGCCTATATCAAACGAGCCGCCACGTCATTTCACGTCTGTATTACTATTTAGTCTGTGGTTTAGAATCACACAGTAAACATTGGGCTTGAATGTGTTGGTCCCAGTGGACAGTGGATTGGTTGCATTCTGCTTGACTGGGTACAGTTCATGTGAAGCATAGACCGGGCTTGTGTCGTATTAAGAGGAGTCCTCGATTAGCGCAAGGACGGCGTTGCAGCGTATCACGCGTATTCTTTTTTTACGCAAAATAGCTTAATTTATTCACATTATGTTTATATACGAAAAAAAACACAAACTTGAAACTATGCTTCTGTTTTCAAAAGTTCAGCACGCTTGTTAGGAACATGATTTTCGGGCCTCTTAAAATGACTAAAAACGGTTTTTTTTTTTTTTTTTTTTTTTTTAGACTGCTGTAACTGCTGAAATATTACCTGAATTCGTAAAGTGCAAAGAAAGAGGCATGTGCTTGTCTTTACTTCATACTGTTCAAAAATGAAACGGTCGAATATCATGTAATTTTAATGTGTAGAAACGATAATTCCTAAAATTAATGTAATCTTACTACTACTAATAATATTCTGTGCAATATAAAAAAAAAAATTAAAGTCCCGTAGGAAGAAGACTACAAGGAAAACCTTGCACGCCAGTTTGGCGCGCTGCGAATAGAGGCGACATGCTTCTCGTCAAGCATGTGGCACTGGTTCTTATCGCTACGCTATTCCCACGCGTCAAAAGTGGCAATTCGACGTCGGCGAAGACTCCTCGTAATACAGGCAGTGGCATTAACTGAGGAGGGAAAATAGTGCCTATTTAGAAAGGAGAATGCAAAGGAGCGGACGGTGAATAGGGATCGAGAGCCTGACGAACGAACAAGCGCATCTATCACTGCTGACGCATTGGCGAGCAGAGGGTGGGAATCGATCAATCGATCAGCTGGCGTAGTCCCCTCCCCTCCCAGCCCTTCTAGACCAGTCACGCGCGTCGACGCCGGGTCTATGAATATGAATGACCTGCAGTGACCTTCGCCGAATTCTGGCAGTTCGTGGAAAAGTTGACTGATCAGTACTAGGGTCGCAGGTCAACGTTAAGTGCATAGTACTCACCCCTGCCGTTTATCTTCGCTGCCCTCGTGCTGTCGGCGCGTTGCTCATCGTCGTTATTCATTATAATACCACCAAGTGTTTAGTGATTTCACTAAAGGCGTCGCCTACCCCGCGCTAAAAATACATTGCAGTGTGTTCGTAAATACATTTTTTATGTAACTGTTCCTCATGTTCCCATTGTGTCGACTTACGAAAAAAAGTAAGGCAATGCAGGGTGTTACAAAAAGGTACGGCCAAACTTTTAGGAAACATTCCACACACACAAAGAAAGAAAATATGTGATATGGACATACATCACATCTGAGCACCAACGTGCAAAACCGCTCAAGGTTACGGCAACATTAAATGTAAATTTTTTTATTACTGTAATTTTTTAGAAGATTGCAGTTGCTAGTACAGTTCAAAATTCGCATTTAAATCAATTTCTTTGAATGTTTTCTTGTGTAATTTACCAATGTGATAAACTTCTACGCGAGTGGTTTACGTATGTTAATGTCATTTTAAATCAAAACGCTAATATTTCTGAATTTCTGTTATTACAGAGTCATAAATACTATCGTAATAAAGTTTTATAAAATTCTATGGATTTTGTGGTTTCAATCCCTTAATTCTCTCAATACCGTTTTTAATTTTTTACTGGAAAGCAAAGCATACTACCACCCAGTGCTATATAAGTAAACGTTCGCTAATAGAATATCTACTCGGATAAAATAAATCCCATCGAAGTATGATGAGTTGGTTAGATTTAACGACGTTGAGCTTTCCAGTCGTTCGCTAGATACTTTACCATGCATATGCCTCAATAACTTGAAGTACTTATATCACCGATTTAACCAATCATTAGTTGCGTAAAGGGAAACTATATTTTGTGTTATAATGGCAAATTTTGATGCTAAACATTCACGAACCGTGAAGTCTTCAGTTACAGAAAATACCATCGACTGCAAACCTTATGCGTAATACAATCATGTAAGTAAATATATATCTATATATTGTACACAACTGCATATGTTCTGGCATAATAAATAAGAATATATATCGTACAAGTTTAATGTGTAATTTAGGTAATATTCTGTAATGTACCAGAGAAAAGTTGATTGATCTCTAAGTCTGTTAAAGATTTATAATTTCCACCACTAAATTGTCAGTATGCAAATTTCTGAAACACGTATATTTGATATAGGCCTATTTACTGATCTTAAAATTTATTTGCCCCATTTCCATCACGTAAATCGCTGGCATAGTCGAGAAATACCTGAACGGCATAATTTGTAATGTTCTAAAACCGTGCACGCGGTAATCTTTATTTACGGAGGACAGAGTACTTGGAACCTGAGAAAACAGGGACTCGCAAAGATATCTTGGCCTTGGAGGAGAAACTCACCAAGTCTATTATTAGCATTATTAACTTAATTGTTTCTTTGTGAAGGTAATCTTACGGTTCATTAAAGGCACTGCCTGCCTCGAAGACCTGAATTAAGCCAGTATAGAGATAAGCATTTTAAATTTTATTCTGTTGGGTTTAGTAGCTGTCGAGCTGACACATATGCCACAACTAGCTTTTTTGTTCATCTCGACGAGTCCCACTTTACTATGGACACTTTTAGGGCATGTTTAAATATCCTGAAAACTATTAATAATTGTTTTCCCTATCAAAAATCTCAGTCATCATCTCAAAAAAAAATTTTTTTTCTGGATTTTCTCCAAGTAGCAATATCTTCTCAATGTAGAAAATGTTTTTCATCCGAAAAGCTATGTCATTAAGATGATCGAGGGCCTCCGAGCGTAATTCAGCATGTAAATCCCTCTCCTTGTTTACACGACGGCTTACAGGTAGGCGCCGAGCTAAGTCTCGCAACGGAAACACATTGGACGAGTTCGATCCCCGACTCCGGCCATCCTGATTTCGGTTTGCCATGGTTTCCCGAAGTTGCTCCAGGCGAATGCTGTGATAGTTCCTCGACAAACGTAATGATCAACTCCTCCCAGCTGCTGTCATTGTATCCAAGTTGTGTGTCACCGTCTGTCATGACCTGGCTGTAGACGAGACGTAAAGTCCACCTACCTTACTTATCTTTCAGGTAGGTAGCACCATTAAGGGTGTTCACGTCGCAAATATTCGTGATTATATATTTGCACGGCATAGTGATCGCTTTACAGACGTTACTTGTGACTACGTTTTCCACTTGTAAACATTTCTTAACTCTCATAGGTTTCACATAGCTACACGACAAAGTCAAAATTTGCAGTTTACTGTACAATAGTAATAACAAAACCCAGGTGTCATACTGGAATGAAATAATATACACCGACATTAGATATTATGGGCAATATGCTAAAATTTTTTAAAACACACAACGAGATTCCTTTATATTTAAAAAATCTGAAAATGATAATTTATTTAATTTATGGTAAATTAAAAAATATACATAATGACTGTTGTGTGTTTTTAATTATTTTAGCATATTGCTCATATTATTTCACTTCAGTGTAAATTATTTCGTTCGAGTAAGATACTTGGTTTTTGTTACTGTTATGTGCCCGTAACTCGCGAATTCTGACTTTGGCATGCTGCGATGGAAAAACTGTGAGAGCTAAAAAAATGTTTACAAGTGTAGAATGTAGTCACAAGTAACTTCGATAAAACGAACACTATGTCGTGCAAATATAAAATTACGAATTTTTGCCACGTAAACGCCCTTAAGCGATCAACTCTCTATTAAGTACTTACATTGCATGTTTTATATTGAACGCTGATTTTATGGAACTTTCTGTGTCGGGAACAAGAGACCCTTTTCACCTCGGTAATAAAATTGACTTGGTGAGTTTTTCCACCAAGACCGCGAATATTTACTTCGCAGGGGCCGCGGTGAATAAATAGCGCGGAGTTTGCGTGCCGCTTGCTGGCGTGGGTGAGTCGAGCTAGGGTGTAGGGGCGAGGGAGGGGGAGGGGGTCGTGTTGTGGGTTCCAGTGCCAGGTTCCAGGTGGCACCGGCTCGCTGGCGTGCCACGCAGCAAGACGTACAGTCCTGTTAGCCGTCGCGTCGTCCTGGAATAGCATCGGGGCGACACCCTAGGCGGTTGTAACAAGTCACCAGGTTACCCTGGCCAGCGGGGAATTCACAGCTTCAGGCGTTCGGAAACTAACTTGAGTAGAGTTGCCAACCATCCAATAAGTCACGAGACCCTTGCAGGTTTTTAAGGTGGGCTCTTAAATGATCAAATAGGCAACAGTAAACATAGTACATGAGCCATACACACAAGAACTGATTTCCATGTATTCGTACCTATTGATTAACAACCACCCAAAATTGATCGTTGCATAGAGATGCTGACGCAGGAGATTAGTGGTATTTCATTTCTTGTGCGGACGCATAGAATAGCAACCAATCAGAGCAAATGATTCACTTAATAGTCGCCATGTTGGTTTAACCTCCAAAATATACGCGAATAAGAAAATATAATGTTAAAAGATTATGTTTCTATTTTGTAAATAATGGTTCACAGCGTGCATGCAGTTCATTTGGGCTTGGTTTCTATATTTCCTGTTATCTCCAAATAAGATTCCACATAGTAACGAATGCTTCATGCTCATCGAAAACAAAATGTCTTTGGCTAAACCAAGGGCACCAAGGGTCTTCAAACTGGAAGACAGCGTGGGCCATTTTCACAATGTGAGTGACGCCTGCGGGCCACTGAGAACTACTGCGGTGTTACGAAGTGTAAAATACTGCTTATGTCCATATATATGTTACATTATTAATGCATGTTTTATTTTTAAAAATACGAAGGGGGGATGCACCAGAGAAAGACCTCCGAGAGAAATCTGTGGCCCGCGAGTCATGCATTGAAGTCGCTAAACACGACAGGAAGAATCCAGTTGAGGATTAATCCTGCGCAGTGTTTCTGGTCGTGCACAGTTACTACTGTTGCGTTATGTGTCCTGTGCATAAGTTTTTTATTACTAACCAACCCTCGAAAACTAACCTGCTGATCGAGCAAACCTGATCTCTTGACTGAGTCTACCTACCTAACCTCTCAGCAGGTTACTTCATATAACCGCCTGCATGCGAGGTGGCGTGTCTCGCGTGCCGCTACTACCCACTGCTCGCTAAATATACACAACTCACCCTCCTTTATCATCCCACCTCTCCTCACTCGCGCATCATTATCCACTCGGCTTAGCCTCGCGACATTTATAAATACCAACGCAGGCTGCCGCTCCCCCGACAAGAGTCTAGTGGGAGAAATGAAAGTACGTTTCTACAGTTCTGCGCATGCGTGAGTAGTTGCAGCGCGGCGTATTAATTTTTATTTCATTTTCCTAACTTAACAAAATCAACCTTTCAATCATAGCACATCGTTATTTTTCCATATTTTATACTAATTTAAGTAATCTAAAGTAATTGAAACTAATCTAAAGTAATTGAAACTAACCTAAAGTAATTTAAATTAATCTAAAGTAATTTAAACGAATCTAAACTAGTATAAACTAATTTTGACTAACTTTAACTAATGTTTGCTAATATTAGCTAATTTTAATTAATTCTAGCTAATACTAACTAATACTAACTAATTTTAACTAGTTTTAAATACTTTAAGCAAATTTTAACTACTTTAAGCTAATTAAACTAATTTAAACCTAATTTAACTAATTTAACCAAATTTAACTATTTTAAACTAATTTAAACTAAATTCAACTGAATCAACTACATTCAACTATTTTAAACTAATTTAAACTAACCGAAACTAATGTCACTGGGAAAGAGGAATTCTTACACGCATGCGTAGGCGACCTTTTCAGACATACTTGCGTTTCTTCCACTAGACACTCTTGTTACCCAGCACATTCATTGCTGTCAAGTAAACCCACGAAAATTTAGCAGCAATATAGATTTCTCAATACTGTACACACACCCTAGCCCCAATGGACTATCCCAGGGCCGACGACTGAATGTCTGTGCCCCTATGCAAGTATTTATTTTTTCATTCTTTTTATTTTCACTATGCTAGTCTCTGCTTAAGAGTAGTCTCTAGCGAGATGTCTGTAAAATCATCGTTAGCGCTATTGTTCTGGGAGTGTGGTTTTTTCCAGGCAAGTTAAAAAAGCGCCACATTCTTACTGTAGCCCTATTGTATGTTATTAGAAAGGAAAATAAATAGTTGAAATGGCTAAACAAAAAAAATTGCATTTATACGGCGTTCGTGCTCATTCTTCTGAAAGCAAATGAAGAAAGCACATTCTGGCGTCTGTAGTTCAGACGTTTGGTTGTGGGATCGCGCAATAACATTTTGTTACAGATATAATTTGCATGCGATCAGTCGCAGGCTGCAAGGACGACTCTTACTCGTCCAACACTTGCTTCATCGCCTCTATGTGCTAGGCGCTCAACTTGAGAACTTTCTCTTAAGGGTGCGGTCTACCACAATTTTCATCACCATTGTTTTATTTTTTGTTTGTACAAGATATTTTTTTCTTGTTTTAGACACAAAATGTGACTAAATTTGGCTCTTATGAAATTTTTTTATCTTTCATAGTTTTCGCATAATGGCTTGTTAAAGTCATATTGTGCATGTTTCCGTTTTAAGGACTGCACTAAAACCAACCGATATGCCAAACTCAAAAATATCACAGTGGATAAAGACATTGCATGCTACAATGTCATGCTCATAAAAATAAAGAACAAAAATTATTTGTATTAAAAAAAATATTTTCAGTTCCAGCTTTTTTTATGCAAATAATTTTTATACTTTATTTTTATGAGCATGACATTGTAGCCTGCAATGTCTTTATCCACTGTGATTTTTTGAGTGTGGTATATCAGTTGGTTTTAGTGTAGCCCTTAAAACGTAAACATGCAAAATATGACTAACAAGCCATTACGCGAAAACAATGAGAGATAAAAAAAATTCATAAGAGCCAAATTTAGTCACATTTTGTGTCTCAAATATGAAAAAAAAAAAAAAAAAAAATATCTGGTTCAAAAAAAAATAAAAAATGGTGATGAAAATTGCGGTAGACTGCACCCTTATTCTCACTTTATTAATAAAACAAACGGTGCGTATTGTTTAGTTAAGAAATACAAAACACAAATAAAATTATAAAATGTCCACCCGACCTCGGGGTCTCTTTTGGTCCGGTACATATATGCATCTGCCCCCTCTGCAACTGGATTATTCATTGGTTGCTACCCGTACACGCAGGTAACACATGACATACCCACGAATTATGTCGAAGACGTGTCAAACACGGAGTTGATAGTGACGTATCCGTGTTTGACTTCTAGCATAGCCTAGAATAAATCCGCTGAACTCGCTTGCTTCTACAGATAAACATTAGACATACAAACACACGAAGTAGTTCATTTTTAGACGCATCATCTTATTTTTGCTAATTGCGGTAATCTGAGTACTCTAAGACCCTCGTATCAGACATTAGCTGGTAAGTATTGTAGATAGTGAAAAACCGCACATCTGTGTAAATTATACCTCTGAAATCCTGTAGCATGTAGTGCTTTATGTTTTATTTTAATTTATTTGCTGTATAATAAGAGAACAAAAATAACGAAGGAAGGAACATGCAATCAATCACAATTTCCTGCGATAAATCATTCTCTCTGGCATCATATTTCTTTTTGACAGCAGTGAAAGGTGTACATTGTTTACTAGCCACATATACATTTTTTATGACGTGCGTAAAAAAATAGTATCGTAAACCGAGGTAACTTTGTCCCTTGGGAGAAATGGAGGGGACTTAATCCCCCTTTTAAATTTAGTTTTTTATCTCGTTTAGTGAAAAACATTTCAAATGTTATCTGAATGTATTTATATAGGTCTATTTTTAAACATTCGGATATAGTTACTCCAAAATGGACGAAAATTGCCACTGTTTACGGTAATTAATTATAAGTATAATTTGATTGGCCTTAAAGAGAAGTCCTTGGTTGGCGCTTTATCACCTGCAGGCAATGTAAATAGAAAGCAGTACCGTCTGCACTGGTGCGTGCGACAAGAATACTGCTCGTATGCGCGGAGCATTAAATTAGCGTGCTGCGATATATTCATAGTAGTCTGTTTTTCTATTGAACATCAAACGGAGACCCAAAATTTTAGCAACATATGGTGTAAAGTCAAATTAATACGTTTATGTTTCTGTTTTAGGAATCACGTAGGTTATTTTTAAGATGCTTTTTTTTTAGCCATTAAAGGGTCTCCAACCAGAGTTTTTTTTTGACAAGTGTGCCGCATTCTTAATATTTTAAAACACTTTTACTAGCTTAACATGTATGTATGTATGCATGCATAAAATGAAATCTTTCCAATTCAATTTTCCCCTCTTCCAGACGTCTGAATCATTTGAAAGTTTTCACACGTATTAAGAATCGATCACAATGCAGTAATGTCGTAGCTACGATATGGTATTCTTACCCATTACGGAAAAAAATCCAATTGACTTCGACAGAAAAAAAAAATGTTAAATAAAACATTTCGAAATAAATTATTGTTACAGGCGTAGAAGCATTGTTTGAAATGTGTTTTCTGTTAACAGATAAAGTTATTGGGAACATGTTGACCAGTTTCGCCTTTAAAAAACAAAAAAAAAAAAAAAAAAAAAAAAAAAAAAAAAAAAAAAAAAAAAAAAAAAACAACAACAACAACAACAACAACAACAACAACAACAACAACGCACGGGATGCGCTATAGTGCCGCTCATTCAGTAGGCGAGGACTTCTCGTGAAAATAGATTACCGTATCGTCAACAGCATGTGTGTGTGTACTTAGTCGAACATAGCCGCAGTTATAAGCGGGCTGGATCTCCACTCGGAGGGAATAAACGTAGCAGGTATGCTGTATAACATACCCTTCCTTCCACCCGCCGGGGTAGTTTGTGCTGCGCCAAGCTGGCGTGCTGGGAAGTTATAAAGTTGTTTACTTTCCCCGAGCTATCTGGAAGCTCCGCTCTCGACGGAGTTGTGCTCGCCGGCGGGGTTGGAACAACCCTTGTAGTAGCTGGGGGTGGGAGGGGAGGTTGTAAGAGTTAAGGGACACGGAAGAGGAATAGAAGCGCTTTCTCACAGATCCCTGACTCGAGCTTACAGGATTGTCGACAGAGTGAACGGCGTAGTTGAAAGTAGCCCCACGTGCTGGCAGCGCATTCTTTGCATTCTTCGTCGGCGTTCCGGTGCGGGGTGGTGCAGAGTAGCTTACATGCGTGATACCGGCTGAGGAAAACATGGCGGTTGATTTGTTTATTGCACTTTGTGACACTTTTTCCCGAATACCATCAATCCTAGGTAAGGTTAATTCTACTACAGGTTAGAAAGAAAATGTGTTTTATATGAGAGAGTTTGGTAAAAGGAAAATTTCTGCTGCTAGTTTCGCTGCTATCGCTAAAGGACCATAAAATTTAACTTAATTTTAAATAGAAAATAAACCAAGTTCAAGTTTAAATGATCACCTCTATGCAACTTAAAATTCTGGAAAGCTCTGTAGTTGTTCAATTTGCATCCATTACCGATACCTGCGCTCAAGCGGTAGACATTTTCCTTTGGTAAACTTTTAACATTGATCTTACTAACTTGTAGTATAATTAACCTCAATCCTTGGGTATAGAACTTGTAGTTACTTAATAATATGTACGTTTACATATGGGGATCGTGCCGGACTATACCTCGGTCGGCGGGTTTTCTCGGCGTCGTCCCGTTCCTCTCGCCTTTCATTTCGACGCTGCGCCATTCTCACCTCATGCCATACCTCACCAGCGCTTAAGACCATGTTCCCCTATTTCTGATGTTTAAACGATTAGGCCTATATTTTTTTTTTTTCAAACTCTACAAGAGCGAAGATACCAAAAATGTATTCGGTATTTTATTTAAAACGGTTTTCCCTATCTTGTTGATATTTGAAAGATAGTTAAAAGTGTGACTTTAGCTAATTATGTATAGGCTGTTCACTATAAACTAAGCACTCAGAAGCACTTGCGAGTAATTAAAAATATGTTTTATTATTGGACCAATAGATGTTATCTTTTGAGTGTGCTGGAACATTTACACTGGTTTTTAGTTGCATGGAAGTGTTCATATTAAAAATAGTAAAGGTGACTGCAAAGCGCCTGAAAGAAAACTTTATGCAGTGCTCACTTTATCGTGAACTTATTCTTTGTTATATGACATTTTACTCGAAACAAATAATTTATCTTCGGGAAAAAATACGTATTACGGCAAAAACCATTTTAAACAAATCTCCTACTGAACATATTTGTGATGTCTGCTCTCATATAAACGTAAAAAAAAATTATTATTATTATCGCAAAATCAGTACAAAACATTTTTATGCACATGAATGCGGGAGTTCTTACGGTCTTTGTTAGGTGCACAATCTTACATAAGGTATAGACGTACCCTTTTTCTTTTAATGTTATGTCTGGAAGTATAGTCATAACTGAATGTCTCTTAGAGGCGAATTATGAGGAAGAAGACTTATCAGTTCGGTGTCTTGAGCCTAGAGGCTACGGCAAGGCGTGATGCGCGCGTTGTCTCGTCCTTAGCAGTCCACACATGTAATTCTCTTAAGCGCACGTCTACCCAAGTGGTCACCTTATAAAGTAAATTGCCCAATGTTCTGTTAAGTTGGCGATATTGCTGACGCCCTGTTTGTTCAAGACGATCGGAAATATTTGATCATCGGCCATGTATCTGAAGAACTTGCATAAATCATAATTTTTTTTGTGAGGTCTAGACTGTCGAATGAAAACATGTAGGCTAATAGCTGCCACAAAAGTGTCAAGCATGGCTTACGTATTTACATTTTTAATATTTTGCGCACTTCATAAAAGTAAAAGAGTTAATGTCTGTTTGTTTAAAATGCAATACCTTGAAAGAAAACGCAATAATATTAATGGTGTGATAAATAATTTCAACTTTTTTTGTACCCATGATATTTGTTTCTGGATAATATATGATTCCTGTATATTTTTAGGTGATGAAATCGCCGACCAACGAAAACATCCATCACCAATCACCTATGATCTGCCACATATCACCTTTAACCTAGCACCTACACCTATGATCTATTACCTGTGATACGTCACCAGTGATCCATCGTTAGTGCTCCGTGTCGCTAGTGATCTATCACCTTTCACCAAGCGGATACCGCTTTCTTCACGTTTCGTCACTGTTCCGTACTCCACGTCACCATTCTCAGCGCTAAAGACCTTTCATGTTAAGGTTCCTGTCTACCTGCGCTTGAAACGCATTGCAGCGAGTTGCAAGTAATCATATTTGGAAGAAACATCTGAACGCACATTACGTTTGTACATCTATGAAAAGAAAACAAATTCCAAACAATGTTCCTATCAGTTTAAAAATTAGGATTACTCATTGGAAACACGATTTTCAAGACTCTCAAAGTGGCAAAAACAGCTTTTTTAAACTGCCGTATCTAAGAAAATTCCAGTCGGATTCGGAAAAAACAAGAACAGAAATAAGCGCTGGAATTTGAACCACAAGTATCGCAAATAAAATAATGCGGTCACCGCTTAACGTCCCGTAGGAAAATGAATTATAATAAAGATCTGCGCGCCAGTTGCGGGATTTACGAGTAGAGGCGATAATGCATCACATAGGCCGACCGACGTCACTCTTAACGCTCCATCGGATTTGTGCCTCACGTACACCAACGCAACCTACCACTATTACCGCTTCTTATGCCGCCTTGTAATACAGTAAGGGATACATTTCGTCAAATATTACAACCTTAAGCTTAACAAATTACGGAACCATGTACAATCTCCAACCAACCCAAAATACATAGAAAAAATGTAGAATATGTAATCGTAGAGAAAATGTTCCAATCAAGGGAAGCAGTCTGTTGTGTAACGTTAACATGTTCCCGCGGAGAAAGGGAAAATGGCAGTGAAGCGTGCGGTTGCAGTATTTATTTACGATCTTCTAGGCTAGTTCGCGAGGTTACGGCTTGAAGCTACGCGCTTTTACTGCGCGCCGCTCAACGCCCTCTTTATGCGCCGATAAACATTTCCTCTCTCTCCACCACCCTTCCAACCTCCTTAACACACGAACACGTCAGGCTTGGCGCAACTATATTACTGAATTTACTGTTCAATTGTAGCCCGCCCTGTGTATATCAACAGCGCCAGCGTCTTACTCCACCCCTTGACGCCATTTTTGACGCACACAGCCACACGCACACGCTCGTTTCCTGGCTAGGAGAAAACTGCTGTAAGCCATTTCCGCGTGAAGTTGCCGCCTAAATGAGCAGCAGTTGAAAATATACTTCCGACCGAACAAAAGAGAGCGGTTTATTGTTCTCCTGCGGGTTTTATGATTTCTTATCTGCACAGGGCTGCAGTCGACTTAGCAATCCCCTCTTCTCTCACACCCTCCTCTCCGCCTTTCACTTACGTTCCTTCCGCCGCGCCGGTCTAGGAGCTTTTGTGCGCGGTACCTGTCCTCAAGTTATGTCCTTGCTGATTTACGTCTTCTCCCAGATGTGTGATCCCACGCCTCTTGCAGAAATACGCGGCGAGGGTAGCCAACCCCAGACTTGAGCTGATATCGTAACTGGTCCCACAGTGTACCTATAATAGTAAATTAAACGGTGGATTCAAAAACAACCTTAGTCCAGAAACAACAATTGTTCAAGGGGGAGGGGACCAAATACCGTAACTGAGGGTGACTTTGGGACATTACAATAAAACATATTTTTTCACATTTAAGGTACTCTTGAGATAAATTTCCTTGCGTGAAATATAGTAAATATTTACATGGATGTCCATTAATATTTACTCTGTTGACAAACATAAAAAACATAAACAGTATAAAAGTGTCCTAAAATCCTCCTACGTGTCCGAAGTCACTCTCTCTAAGGGCGTTTAAAAATATAACGAGGTTTCAATTACTCATCTGTATCTGTTGAACTTATTGACATACCGAGATTGTTTTTAAATAGAAATGAAGTTTACGTAAATACCTAATAGGCGGTTTCATGGATTTTTTTTAATTCGACAGTTGAGAAGATGGAAATATGTAAAGTGTTCCAGAAATCCCGAAAAGTAGGTGTTATGACCAGACAGGAACAATTTAAATGTTGTTTATTTTTGCTGACATTTTGATACGTATACCAATTTTGGACACGGGCGTCTATATACACATTTTATTTCTTAAGAATTTTGACGACCTATCTTGACGTAGTTGTTCGGAAACCTGGTAGGAGGTTTGGGCTGGAATCCCGTGTAAAAACAAGGTGTATGAAAAAAGAAGGGTGGCTTATCCTTGTGGCGTACGTACCAACTAAGGGATTTAAAGGGTTAAAATGTATTTTCCCCGACATCTTCGATATCTCATACCTGGTGACGTATAATGCTTTAGTATCTTTATGTCTTTAGTATCTCATTAGCAGGATAAGCTAACATAGTTTTCCTTCAAAAATTCCACGCGGGCTAAGCCGCGGTCTGTCAGCTTGCACACACGCGCGAGCACGCATACACACACACCAACACACACATTCTCTTTCTCTCTCTTTCTCTCTCTCTCTCTCTCTCTCTCTCTCTCTCTCTCTCTCTCTCTCTCTTTGAAGTTGGTCTTGCACTGTTGAAACACTACATCGTGAAAATAACTGATCTTAGGACTGTCAAAATGTACTGAAGTTATGTTAAAAATTGTACGCGTTAAGAAAACAAGTATTTTAATTTAACTGACATTATGTTGCTGGTACTGTTCAATATATTTGAAATACTTAAGGCGGGGTCTCACCCCGGGTGTTGAATTTTTCATTAGTAAATAGTAACAATTTTATATATATATATATATATATATATATATATATATATATATATATATATATATATATATGTATATGTATATATACACACACAGGCATTTAACAAATACCTCCGTTGTTAATTTTCCATTTTTACATAAGCAATACCTGATGATTCTGAGAAGATGTGGCTATTTCTATGTGGGAGTTTAATGATATATGCTCATTTTCGAGATTTAAAAAATTATGCTCGAAAAAAAGTGTACATAGGAACTTGTGACGTTAACTTCGTACAACTCCATTATAGTCTTCTCCCGAATGCCTCATAAACGTAGACAGTTTAATATAATATGAAGTAATGAGAGTGTCTTCTGGCAGCGAGCTCCCGCGCCATGGAGCAGCGGCCCTGTCATAAGTTCAGCTCCCTGAGTCCTGCAAGAACGCAGGCAGGTTCACAACGAGGGAGACAGGTCCCAGACAAGACTCGTCCTTGACGTGGTAATTAATTGCGGGAGGCTGGGCGCCTGGACGCAGTAATGAGTTCGCCCCCGGGAGACGAGAGGTGGAGTGTACTGTAGTCAGCGGGGGCGAGACACGTCAGACCAGCTAGTAGGGGTTGTCACCCTGCCAACCAGCGCACCATATAGTCTTCAGGGTGAGTCCGGGCCACGCGCTTCAAATGCGTCGCAGTGTGTTGTTCGTAAACAGGTTTTTTCTTTGTCTCATAGTAAAAACGGTTCAACGGAAACCTTGCATGCTAGTTCAGCGCTTGGCTAGTTGAAGCATTCTGATGTATATTTAAAACCTTGTGCCTTTTTTTTTTTTTTTTTTTTCAGACTGGTGCCAATATCTTAAATATTTTTGAACCAAAATATTTATAAAAAAAATTGAGAAAAATTGCAGTTACACAATGCACAATACTGTGAATGCTTTTTTTTTTTTAATATTGTACCATTTTTCAGAAAAAAACATATTCTGCTTCATTTTGGATTATTTTCACGACAAAACCGAGGTACTCTGGGTGACAAAATCTAAATAAACCGTTCAGTACATTGCTACAAAAAATTTCAGCTACAAATTATGACGCATTAGTGTCAAAATCTTTGGAGCAAAATTTTGATATGAGTATTAGGTAGGTATAAAATTTTTTTTTTTAGAAATCACTGCAAAAGTAAAGAACAAGCCCTTAACTTTTGAGACTCTAACGCACAAGCCTACCTACAGACAAATATTTTAATAAATTCCAGCAGTAGCTGTAACATTAGCTATTGAGGAACCGTTTGTTGTATACTTTCCATGTGACGCCACGCTGACATTATAACCGCGATCATTTTGTCTTTCAATTCGTCCGTATATTGCCAAAAAGGGCCAATATCACATGTTTTAAAATGTGATATTGGCCCTTTTGGCAATAAACCGACGAATTTATTTGACGTCCTGAATTTCGTCTAAGATTTTAGTTTCGCACATGTTCGATATTTTTTTGAATCCAAATGTTTAACCACCGAGAAGAGTATCTCTGACAAACGATGTAAATAACAAAATAATTGAATTGTAATTGAACATTTTATGTACTAAAAATTTATACAACGTAGACTGAATTAATAAGTCACTAAATTTAAAATTGCTATGTTAATTATTGTTCGTTTCATTTGATTAAATACTGTGTGATTTGTGGATCGAAGTGGCCGTTTGAAAGTTTATTGAATAAAAGTCATCGAATGTCTGTAAAGTGCAGTTATGTTCAAGAAACTGAATTCAAAATATATTTATTTGTGTGAAATGGCATTTATAGACTTCTGTACCATATTATATATATTTGATAAATTCGAAATTCGAATCAGTGAGAAATTAACCGCTTCGTTGGCATTTCAGTCGTTTCGGTCTTAAATGAGCAACTGAAGTTAGTGAAATCTTGCTGACTGTTTCAGTGAGTATTTACTACTGATTTGAAAGTAATTTCAAATCAGTAGTAAATACTGATTTGAAAGTAATTTCCACGTATTTTCAGTGAATTTCACCTGCCTGTTAACTGATTTTCATGGAATTCACCAGGTTCATCAGCAAGAAACAGATTGCTAACCGGAATTTTAGTGATTAATAATTCACTCATTGTAATCATTGTTTCGTAGTTAGAGTGTATGTAAGTACGGTATACTTAACCTCCCGCGGTCTCATATAACTTTCCTGAGGCCATCACAGCTCAGTGATTATCTCCCCTTAGATCCCAGCCTCAGGTAACCGTAAAGTTTACGATCAATTTCCTTCCGTCCGTTTACGGTTTGAGGCAAAATACGAGCGCTCGTTAGGTGGCCCTTATTCAGTCCACCGAATTCTGTGATACTGTCGCCTTTCGCCCGTGCTATCGCACAGTTATAAAACATCGCTTTACGCGTCTCTTTTAAGTAAAAATCTTCAAATAAATGACTACGGATTGAGCTTCTATACCAACTGCCAAACGCCTTGCTATTGCGTGTTTACGACCATATGCTTACTTCCTTAAGGAGGAGTGTTAGACAAATTAATTGTATTTGCAGTTTTTTAGCCATAACATTTATTCACGTGTTATCAAAATGTTCTCTTCGACAGAGCACTGGATATATTCTTCGTAAACTACTTTATATACATAATAATGGAACATATCATTAATTTGTCATGTAGAATCATTGCGAGAGGATTACAGGTTAACTTTTAAGAATTGCCTTGCAATGATTCTGCATGACAAATTAATGAAATATTCTGTTATTATTTATGTCAAGCAGTTTATCAGGAAGATATACTATACTTTGTTGAAGGAAAAACATTGATAATACAATTTGAATAATTATTATGGCTCAAAAACTGTATATACAAGAAAATTGTCTAACACTTCCCCTCAAGGCCATTATCTTAAGTTTTTGTAAATTTTTTATCTTAAACGAGAGCAGATATCAAAAATTTGTCTGGCAGTTTTGTTAACATGGGTTTTGCCATGATAACTAATTTTTTCAAAGCAATAAATCACACGGCTTCGACAAAAAATTTAATTAACCAGAATTTCGTTAATTTCATAATTAGCTAAAACTATAGTATTTACTTCTTTGAAAAAAATCAGCCAACATGAAGAAGACTATTCTAAACAAAACTGCCAGACAGATTTTTTATATCTACTCTCGTACAGGCGTAAAAAACTAATATCGTTAAACAAGTAGAAACTAGCATGGCCGTAAGAGTCCTATACAGCAGGTGCATGACCATTGTTGCATTGTGTTAGGAGAACGTTTTTATAAGAAATATTTCTAAGAGTGCGTTCGATAGCTTTGTCTACGAAAAGAAATCACATTTAAAAATATGCTTCTCTATTTTTTATAGCTATCAATTGTGTTCAGAAATATGGTTGGAGGCATCTGTAAATGACCAAGGACGGTTTATTTCAGACTGCTGTCGTAAAAATTACCAACAGGGATTGCAAAACGAAAATAGAGAAGCATGCACTGGACTTTGCTGTCCACTTTGTATAAATAATAAAACAGGGTCACCTCTTGGATACCATAGCAAAAAGCCAACGCCTGAAACAATGCACGTTGTTTTCCCACCCTGCGCATAAAGGCGACATGGTTGTTGACACACAAGTCAGTCTAGCCCTTATTGTCTGCCTGCTTCCGTACATCAGACGCGGCATCTAGCACCTACTTTGCAGGGCTCTTAGAATGAGTGCGTGGTAGATAAAAGGAACGTTGGAAACATCAATTGTTTTCTACACTTTTTTCGAAGTCAATGTGGATAAAATACTCAATTACAATCCTAGATAATGGTATTTGCCAACTTTATGAGTAAACATTCATCTAGAATTACTCATTCGTTACGCGTGATCTCTTGCGCCGCAGTTAAATGCACGAGGTTCCAGCGTCAGAGATTGTGCCTCAGAAGTTCGTAACACTGGAAACAATTTTGTTCAAATCGTTGGCTAAAACTATTGTCTAGGATTGCTATTGTTTAACTTCCGCAAATTAGCTTCAAGAAACCTGCAATTATAGATTAATGCTTTTAGCGTTGAATTATGTACCACGCCCTTTTAGGTGGTTGTCTGACCCGGGTCTCCGACCAGTGTTATTTGAAAACTTTTAAATGTGTGTGAGAAGTCAGCTGTGGGGCATCATTACAGCAGTACATAACATGTTACTATGCCACACACTACACCACTAAAACATAGACAGTAGGAACAACTGTGACACAGCAACATGATCCTGCCAGTGCGCTATCAACCATACGTCATGTATGCCAACTGTAGCGCAGAAACGGTGCGTTGTTGGACCTATGTTCATTTAACACTTTTTGTTCCTCTTCACGTGAGGATTGTTTCCCTAGATTATTGACATGGAATTTTGCAACATCCTGTATTTTACAAATATTAAATTACAATTTTTTTCCCCACTCGGATGCCCTTAATGTATTCAGATTGTATAACCATATTCATGGTAAAGGGAGTTCTGTAGAAGTCCTAGTGCGTTTTTGCTTTCGTCCAATTTATATAGGCTATAATTCATCCTCTTGATCACATAAATATAATCATGTAATTAATAAACACATTTTATCCTTACACAATAGTTAACGTCTGTGCCCACACAAATACAATTTTTTGTACTGTTAATTTTAGAAGGCTGTCTTCAAACACGCTAATTTTAACGGTCCAAATTTAGGCATTGCACTGTAACATGTCTGTAACTTTCATGTGAGACCACTCGGGCCACACAATTCCGACTGCAGCTTGTTGGAATCGAATTAACGACCCTCAGAACGCGAATCTCGCATGATATCGCATATTTGAAAAGCGCTCGATGTGTGCACAAAATAACGGTGCCTCTTGTCTGTAAAACCCCCCATTGTTGCTCAGCTCGTTTGATAAAAATCCACGCCTATGGCGGGTGCCTGTAAACACCGCGAGCGATGGGAAAAAAATTGTAGTCCGGATTTTCTGAATATTGTAAACGCGGCGACCGCTGCGCATCATGAGGATTTTATTCCCGGGGCGAGCCCGTTGCCATAGCAACGTATTTCATGCTACGTTCAACGAGAGATCTGCAGGATTGACCCCGACATCTTGTTACGTACCATAGTACACCTCGTAGACATCGCTTTGCTCTCAGTTGCGCCCGTATTTTATCTCGAACATCGGTGGAACATCTGTTTTTACGGACACTGTCTACATCAATTTTCATCGTCATTTTATTATTTTTATATTTGCACCAGATATTTTCTTCTTATTTTATACATAAATTGTGACTTAATTTTGTTCTTATAATTTTTTTGCGTAATGGCTTGTAAATTTCAAAATTTACTGGTTACTGTTTTATGTACGACACTATAAAACCAACTGACGTATGAAACTGAAAAAAAAAATTCCCATTGAATAACAGTGCTGACACAATAAAAAAATATATTTATGTTTTTAAAAAATGTTGCATTTTTTAAATTTTCATTTTAAATTTCAGCATTTTTATTTTAATATAATATATATAATTATTATATATACGTTAACTTTTAACCTGCAACATTGTTGTTCTTTGTGAATTTCTTCAGTTTGGTATGTCAGTTGGTTTTAGTGTCTTTAATAAAACAGTAACATGCAAATTTTGAAAGTATATAATACAAGCTTAAAAATAAATATGACGGTGAAAATTGCTGTAGACAGTGCCTTTAAGACTTATCGGAATATGAACATCCACTGATCTTTGAAAGAACTGTGAAATGGGGGTGCATGACTGGATTTAGTTTCTCAGACATACTCCATTGCGATATGATGATTGTCAAAGAAAACTAAAGATACTGGAAAACCATAAATGAGGAGAGTATGCCTTATTCAATAGGATACATACACAACATAAACTTCCATAAATGGAATCGGGTCACATAAAAACAATTTAAAGGCTACTGTTTTACCCGCTCCCCATGTAACAGTTAGGACTGAAAAAAATTAATACCAATTTTTTTCCTTCAAAACTCAACGATATTTTTTCCTCTTTGCATAAACTGATATATGCCAAAATAATTTTGTTAATGATTCCGTATGTAATCTGCAACATATTTCTCTTTTCTATATGGTAAGCTTCCTTGTAAATTTCTTCGCGTACTGAAGTACCTTTAGACTACCGATGTTACGCGTCCTAATTGTGTGAAATAATTGTTTGTAACTGCCACAAGATATTGGCTACTCTACATACCAACGCAACCCGAAAACTTTGGTACAGGAATGGACCACATTGTAAGGTGGTGGTGAAGTGTTTTGAATCTAACAGTGCTATATTAAGGTAAGTGTTGTAATTTTAAAATGCTGGGTTTGTATTTTACTATTATAAATAAGCGGATTAAATTTGAGTTTTAGCTAGTGTATTAGTTTTTCTTTATTTCAATATGTGACTTCTTCTAGAGCAGTAATTGTATTTCTCCGAGAAGACTGAGCAATTTTCCGCGCAGAACCTATACTTTTTTTTCTACGTAAGTAAAAACAGTGCATTTATTTATAGTTGTTTCTGTCCACCCGATAATGTTAGTGCATATACACATTCGTGTTATAGGGATCTTGTAGACACTTGAAGATATTGTGAACTGAGCTGCAGAGTGATTAGATTGAAATTAACTTTGCAAACAGGCTATTAGGATGTTACCAGCGACTAATTTACACGTAAATGAAATCTCTTCTTGTGAGCAGATGTTCGGCTTGTGAAACGTGTGGGTGGAGTATCGACTGTGAGTGACAGCAATTATCGCTCAGTAGTAGAATCCCTCGTTCTACAATTAAAACTGAGGAAAGGAATCTCGGCTGTCTTTTCTCAGTAATAACCCTTCCTTTAATGATGCGAAACACGACCTCGAGAAGAGCTTCAGCTATCGCGAGAGGCAACAAGACAGTTGAAACAAAACACTTCGTCGTGGAGAGACGAGAACAAAATTAGTCTTTAAAAAACAGACTGCAAATGGGAACCTTGAAATCTAAAATTCCAAATGAAACTTATGTCAATAAGCCTTAACGGTAATAATCACAGTAATTAAGATGTAAATTTATAATATCAAAAGCTATGAAACTTTCAGTTTGTTCAAAACAATTTTGTGTGTATAGTTAACAACGAAGCACAGCCTTTAAGTACAAGTTTAATTATTTTTGTGTAATTGAAGACCAAAGTCGTGTAAAATTAATCATAACATCTTAACTGTAGCAATAATAATAAAATCTGTGCATCATTACGAAAATGAGACAGGCTTGTTTGGTCCTTGGGAGCTGTACGGCACTTTAGAAACGTTATTAGTATCCAAATGTTCTAGTACACGTACAGAATGTATAAATGTACTAGTACATGTACAAAATGTATAAATGTACATACTGTATTTGGGTCAAAAGGTACTTACTAGCAGTGACGGATCTAGCGCTTAGATTTTTATTTGGGGGGGGGGGGGGGATAAATCCCAAAATGTAGTTATGGTCACACCCCGAGTCGAAGAAGGGGGCTTCCCCCTTATTTTATTAGCTGAAAAATGGTGCTATTTAAGGAGGAGTGTTAGTTTTATTGTATTTTCGATTTTTGAGCGATAACATTTATTCATATTGTGTTATCAAAATTTTCTCTTCGACAAAGCATAGGATATATTTTTGGTAAACTGCTTGACATAAATAATAATGGGATCTTTCATTAATTTGTCATGCAGAATCATTGCAAGAGAATTCTTATAAGTTAATCAGTAATTCCCTTGCAATGATTCTGCTTAGCAAATAAATTTCACTTTGGAGATATAGCCATCAGTGGCGTATCGTGGTGGTGTTCCAAGGCATGCGATATTAAGCTCCGACTGTACACTTTGAGAACGTGGACTCAATGTGCCTATCTGTCATAACAACCAATAAATATGTGTTGTGTAGACTGAGGTATATTACTGGGCAATACGTTCCTCGCCTCTTTCACACTATACACTCGAGATTGTACGTACCTCTGCTCGTCTAATAGGTCCACAAGACAACTCAGTGTTTGTATAGTCACAGCTTAGCGCTGCATGCCTTGGAACATGACCACGATACTGCACTGATAGCTAGGGACCCTTGATTTCCGCGAAATGAATTTTGCCTCACTTTGTTTCCGTGCCTTACGTGCACATCTGCAGTTCTGCTTCGTGGTCAGCGATTGGATATTTTAACTGTCACGAGTCTTGGGATTCTACCGGCAAATCACAGACGTGTGGTGTTGCAGGAAAGTTTTTGTAACTGGCTCAGACACATGAGATACGGCTCTTCACGCAGACACACTGCCAATAACCATGAAGCAGAATTGCAGATGTACACGTAAGACACTGAAACAAACAGGAGCCAAATTCTTTTCGCGAAAAAACAGGGTCCCTGCTGATAACTATGGACCTTATTACACACCAATGTTTGGTGGATTGTAGTCCACTGTTTCACGACGTCCTTCAAGACTTACATTCACAAGTAAATGTTTGGGAATTCACTATCGGTGTGTCAAGTATGATGCCAATAAGTTTCCGAGTAATAAAATTTAATACTTCTTATTTTCTTGTGATTATGTTTTACAAAACGACTGTCAGCATGACAAGTCTGGTTGAAATTTGTTGCTTAGTTCGTCACTATGGAACACTTGTTAGAAAATGTGTATGTTGCTAATTATCAATGAATTTATAAAGGCGCGGTCTACCGCAATTTTTATTAAAAAATGATTATTTTTATAATTTTTTTTTATTTTAGACACAAAATGTGACTAAATTTGGCTCTTATGAAATTCTTTTTTAGCTTTCATTGTTTTCGCGTAATGGCTTGTTAAAGCCATATTTTGCATTTTTCCGTTTTAAGGACTACACTAAAACCAACTGATATACCAAACTAAAAAAAAATCACAGTGGATAAAGACATTGCAGGCTACAATGTCATGCTCATAAAAATAAAGAATAAAACTTATTTGTATTTTTAAAAATTGTTGAAACTAAAAATAAAAATGTTAAAAATTCTATTTTTTTTAAATACAAATAAATAAATAAGAAAAATATACAGAAAAAGTACTCGCTAATGTTTATTCCTGAAATAACGTATTAGAATTTATTTCCATATTTGCCACAGATAAATTAAGTTAGATATATATTGTGATTGTGTTATTTAGAATTTCTGTGTTTCTTTGTGTGGAAAGTGGTTGATTTGAGAAGAAAACTGTGGTCTTTGAGAGACGGTCTGCTTACACTTGTGAATAAAGTGGCATTCTGGGTAGAGACTTCTGATCATCCGAAATGTTTTTAATTCGTTATAGATTCTCGTGACTTAAATTGTGTCGACTATGTTGTCAATTTTATATACAGCTAAGATTATGAAAGCCTTTGATCCAGAAGAGAAGTTAGCACGCTAATAAGTCGTATTTCAGTTGCATTCAGTGTTACTTAAGGGCTTCCAAGTGAGTGAAAGTCGTAGTTTTATATATGTATGAAATAGCGTTAGTTTTGTAGACATTACATGGGAGCACATTTTACTCTAACAAAAAAAAAAAATTATCTCAGCCAGTTTTCCTATAATGGCGTTTCAAAGTCAAAATGTGCATTTTTTCGTTCTTACAAGCCACAAAAACCCGAACCTAATGAAATGGAAAAAATTTACATTAAACCTACATGACAAGTGCCACTGCTTGACATGTTTTGAAATCCAATACAACATATTTTTGCATGTATAAAAATTAGATAAGAGGCAAAAGAATATATAAATTTACAAATATTTTGTAATTAAAAAAAAAAATTTGCAATAGATTTTAAAACATGTCGAGCAGTATCCCGTGACATCTAGTTTCAGCGAGATTTTTTTTTTTTTTCATTTTAATTATGTTAGTTAGTTTTTGGTGCCTATAAGAAGAAAATGCAAATGTTTTACTTTGAAATACTATTGTGGGAAAACTAGTTGAGCTATTGTTTTGTAAGAGGCAAATATACTTCTACACTGTGAATAATTTTCTTCGTCGATTTACGGAATTTCTGGTAGAAATATCTCCGAATACCTCCGTGAATTCACAAAAACTTATATCCTAATCCAACAAAAGTTTCCGTAAAACACTTTCATCACAATGAACTGAGCCATACTTACATGTCTATAATGCTACAATTGCATTTCTACAGATTTGCAGATTTACCTGCGATGTTATTAAAGTACAGCCGTAATATTTACAGCTCTCTAGCCCATACATTTACGATTTTTTTTTCGTGTAAGTGTCCGCAGACTTATGGACATATTACGTATGATTACGTCGTGTGTAATTACTATAGAAGTTTCCTTATTTCATTTTACGGACACTATTTCCGTTTAATAACGATACATTTCTGTTAAAATTCATAATTGTGTACATGCGAGTATTTCAAGTGGTACCAAATGCCAGTGGACTTCTTTAGTATGTTACTAAGGAGTACTAAACAATAGTTGCTAAAAACTCTCACAAACATAAGGTGGCACTATAAAAACAATGTTCGTTGTTTTACGGAGAAAAGCTGGTAAAGAATTCTCCAGAAGTGTCCGTTAATTTATGGAAGGCCACTAGTTCTATTTATGGAAACTAACATAATTATGAGAATTTTACTAGGATGCAGGTATAATAATGCGTACGGTTATTTTTTAGTTTCTTCTCACAGTTTTACATGTGTTTAATAAATGAAACAAAATTATGCATAACTGTGTTACAAAATAATGTTTCCGTTAATTAAGCAGACATTTCTGTAAAATTATGCGGAAATTCACGGAAATTTTTAACAGTGTATGTAACTTATACAAAACTGTAACAACTCAGGCTAACATAAAATTACGATTTTTCCCCACTGGAACACCCTTAATAGTTAATCGTACTATATTTAAATTGAAAAACGGTCTGTTCATGTCGCGTAGTATCATCCTACTATTTTTTCTTCAGAAAACCTTGTAGAGTTGTAGATAAAGCTACTTAGTGTTTCACAAAAAAAAAAAAAAAAAAAGGGAATTGAACTTTACGCGTAGAGATTTTCATGACAAAATATTAATTTGAAGAAATATGACTTGTTCTCAAACATTTTTGTCTGTCTGTAGAATTCGTGTTTTTAAATTGGACTTCACTTATAACAACATCGTTTAACGAAAGAAACTGACACGCTTCCTGGCAGCAATTGAAGATGAAAAGTTTTCTGATGAAGATACTTTGTAGACTACTATATAACTAAAATTAGTAATGAAAAACTCTAATAGGTCTTAATTGTATTGCGCAAAGAACAAATTTGCGAAAGTCAAAAGATAAAAAAAAAAAAAAACACCAGTAAAAATCTCCTCCCGTAATACAGTTGTTGATTCGTTGCGTTAGCGTATAGAACAACCGTTTTTGAAGTTGGTAAAGTTTTAATACGAATTACTTTGTATTTGCGAAAAGAATGGACGTGTAAAACAAAGGACGAGAAGCAGGGACGAAGTTTTTTTTCTTCAGCGTTGTTTACCGAGCACTGAACAATACAACGCCCAGCTTGTGTTCTTCCAGAGACAGAAAGTTTTCTACAGCTTGTCACGCTGAGAAGTTTTTCCCTTCGCAGAATCCATGTTTTTCTTTAGCCTCTTCCACACCCCCTTAACGGCCGTCAGTCGAGTCTTTGCTTCTCTCAGCCACAAAGCGAAACTTTCCACTAATTTATTTACCTCCACGGCTTCCGGACAAGTGCACTCGACACCTTTTTTATTTATTTATTTATTTTTTTTTTTTTCGTTTTACTCCAGGCGGGAGAACTGATTTGCAATCCATGAAAAGAATCGCCAGAGGTAAAAAGATGCACGTGCGCTTGTTAATGTCTACGGAGATATTCTCATGACCTTCGTACGTTAAATTGATCTTAAGGGGCCTCCGTAGATAGGCTGTGTTTGGTTGTGTGAGGCAGGAGCGGTAAGAATGTCGTTGACCGTCGTGTTATGCATTATCGCATCTCCTCGAAAGCTACTCAGCTGGTTGCAGTGAACTATGATGCCCACAAATAAAATGATATAGTCACTGCTTAAAGTCGAACGCTTTTTCTGTAGTTATGTTTTCCAAATCTGGTTATTATTTTTCTTGATACGGTAATCTGATTTTTTTTTTTTTTCCAATTCACGAGGCACGAAAATTGTCTTTCTATTTAACGTGCCGAATATGTAAAACTATAGCGACATACTTTGAAGTGTGTTCTTTTCGTAGCTTTACAAATATAACGCGCGTTAAATAGTTTCGACAAAAATAGAATAGTTGTTACTCGCTGCAACGCATTTGAAGCGCGGGTAGACAGTCCAGTCGTCGTAAAGGCGCGGTCTACCGCAATTTCCATCACCATTTTTTTTTTTTATTTTTTATTTGTAGCAGATTTTTTTTAGACACAAAATGTAACTAAATTTGGCTCTTATGAAATTTTTTATCTCTCATAGTTTTCGCGTAATGGCTTCTTAAAGTCATATTTTGCATGTTTCCGTTTTAACGACTACACTAAAACTAACTGATATACCAAACTAAAAAAAAAAAACAGCGGATAAATACATTGCAGGCTACAATGTCATGCTCATTAAAAAAAGAATAAAAATTATTTGAATTGTAAAAAAATGCTGAAACTGAAAATAAAAATCTTAAAAATTCAATATTTTTTTAAACAAATAATTTTTATTCTTTAATTTTATGAGCATGACATTGTAGCCTTCAATGTCTTTAGTCACTGTGATTTTTTTGAGTTTGGTATATCAGTTGATTTTAGTGTAGTCGTTAAAACGGAAACATGCAAAATATGACTTTAACAAGCCATTACGCGAAAACTATGAGAAATAAAAAATTTCATACGAGCCAAATTTAATCATATTTTGTGTCTAAAATATAAAAAAATTTCTGTTACAAAAAAAATGGTGATGAAAATTGCGGTAGACCACGGCCTTAATGTTTCGCACGTATGCTATCACAGTTACTCGTTATATTGTCGGGGAACTGTTAACATTGTGACGTCATTGGTACAGAGGTACTAAGAGGCTGGCCTCATGTGACTGAAACTTGTCGTTTATCCTGGTAACTCCGCCAGGCACAGAACAGTCTTCTCATAACTTGTTCAGTATGGGTTATCGTCACCGCTTGACACATCCCAACAGGCGTACGTGCTAGTTTGACGGAGCTGGCACAGTTCTACTATACGCCCTATATCTAGGGCCATGTACCCCAGTTTGCTTCAGTTCATTGCGTGCACATATGCAGCTGTGCTTCATGGTTATTGGCAGCGTGTCTTTGTAAGTGACGTATCTTTTTAGACTGCACCAATCAGAATAAAGTTACTGCGACACCCCACGTCTGTGATTCGCGGATAGAACCTCAAGACACGTGACAGTTAAAACTTCCAATCGCCGACTATGAAGCCCAATTCAGATGTGCACTTAAGGCATCGAAACTAACTGGGGCAAAAATTTTGCGCGAAATGTTAATGGCCGTACTTCATTTCTGCACCCAAGGGCGCCCATAAGGAGGGGGCAGGAAGGGGTCTGAGCCCCCTTAACAGATGTTCCACAATGTGTTTAGAGTAGTTTTTTAATAAGACGTATAGCAAACTATTTGTAGTTTGATAAGTTTCCTAATCAACGCGGTTTCATGTGTCGAAATATGCCAGTTGCTACACATTTATGCAAAGACTATATCCGTTCCTGTTGACATAAACATATATTATAACCTCGCTCCTCCCCTTACAATCAATACGATGGGCGCCCTTGTCTGCACCACAGCAGCATAATGTAAATAAAAAATACAAGTGTAAGTGTTCTAAGGGAAGACAGATGCCAGTCGACCGCCTTGCACTTAAGGGGCAACAAGACAGGTGGTGATAGAAGTAGGGTCGGCCTTACAGCCCCACCCGCTTCCAGGTCTCGATCGCGCTCGTAGCCCTAAATATGCTACAGTGTGACATTATTGTCCGTGACTGAACATGCGCCAGAAAGGAGCCTGAGCGCCGAAAAAAAAAAAACAGGTTTTTAGCGAGTGAGAGGAGATTTTGTCAGTACTTAACATCGGGGTCTTTAGCGCTGGTGAGAAGTGACATGAAATTAGTATGGAGCAATGCAGGAATGAAAGGGCAGGGGAAACGGGAGATCCCGGTGATAATCCACCGACCAACGGCATCGTTCAGAACGAATCCCACATGTGAAAATTCGGGGATCGAACCTGGTGTGAGACGAATCGTCTGATCATTCGGCCACCGCGGCTCCCACACGTTTTTAGCAGTTTTCACTACTTTGGCTTTTTTAATGATGTACAATAGAACTAAATTCAAGCGTGGCGTTCATATATGTGTAGTATTGCTACCTTTCCTGAAAAATAGTTGTGTTCTGAGGGCTGGGTGGTCTGAAGCTGTGTCGAAACACCTTATGGACTAGCCCATGACTCACAAGCCGGATGGCTACGTGATGGGATTCACGCCGAACTATCTCATACAGACCTGTGTCAACTGCACCTTAACCCTGCGAGATCGGCCTACGAGGGTCAATTCACGTTCCAAGAATGATGTCATGTCTAATTTTAGACCACTGTAGTTCGGTGAATCCCCTGAGTTTGACTGAGTATATAAGCCCAACTCAATAGATTTGGGGAGAGTTCGCTATTGGTCGTGCTAGAAGAATGTGCTATGCTTGTTGAGAGAGACTGGTGAATACATCTTCGTGATGTAATAGTTTACTGTGAGGCTGCAGGCACATATCTTCGGAGCAGTATTGGGCGGAACAAGAGGACTGCTGCTGCGGGTGGACGGACAACAAGGAGGTGCGCGACAGGAGTCGAACCGTAGACCTCAAGATTGAAGACAGTGATGCACTCGGGGTGCTGCGCAGCACTTGGTGACCCATCACCACTTCGGACTGTTAAGGTTGTACGTTGTCACTATTTGAAAGATTGTTGATTGGATATATGACTGAACTTTTATTGTGACTTGTAGTCTTCGATTAGTGGTGAATATTTTTATGCTTTAATTGTCAAAGTTAATTAACGTTTCTGTGGCACATTAGTAATTGCGTACATAATTAAGGGTGTTGGGAAAGTTATAGTTGATTGCTGTTTTGTATATTTTGTAAGTTTTGTGAGCTAGTAAATTAATAACTTAATTCAACTCTTTTATTTCTAATTATAAGACCTCTAACCCAAAGAGCTCAGAGAATTGCCCACATGTAAGTTTTCGCTAAATTTGTAACAGTATATTCCCAAAACAGTTATTTACAGGTATACCTACAAACGCTGAGTCTTACTCGTGACACCAATAAGGTGACTGCCTGGGTGAAGTTATTCTGCGCGCTCGAGGTCTAGAAGTGCGACAGTGTAAGGATGACCAGATCGCATTTCACGTCTCCCCTAGCCTCTAAGCTTAAGTCATTGACCTTGCGTGCAGTCTTGTCGCTGACAACTCACCTCTATTTAGACATTCAGTTGTGGCCCAATAATTTGATGGTGTATTATTAAAGTTGAAGTTGTGTTATCAACGCCTATAATTTCTAAAAAAGATTCTGCTCCAAGATTTTCATACACAAAAAGGAAAAAAAAAACTCATTTTCGGCTGTTGTAAAATATGCGTTAGTGATCGGTGGTGAACCAGATAATCGTATTCACATGTGTATTGTACTTTGAATGGTGTTCCTAAGCAGTTTTCGAATATTCTGGTAACGGCTGAAGGTGAGCACGCCGTTTTGCGGGCTGGGTAGGCGGCAGCCGTAGGAATTTTCTTTATTTTTCGCCCCTTGTCCCTTCAGCACGGCCCTTGGTCATACTCATACAACACCTTTCTCACGGCGGAGATCCTGTTTATCGTCAGTCTCATTAAAGAATTCCGTTTTTTGACAGTTGTATTGACAATATTTTTACAGCTGTTTCAATGAAAAATGCTGTGTGTTCCTCTATCACAGGTGATTTCTGAACAAACAAACTATGCTCAATGACAAACTGTGCAGTGTATCAAAATGGAAAGTATTTTCCTGTAGCTCTGTGCACACACGGTAATCTTCAGAACTGTCAAAACTAATAAATATTATCTAACATGGCTTATATAGTGCACAATTTGACAGTCAACCGATTGCGCTTCTGCACTAACCAAATGAGGCAGAACCATATAACCGTTTTACATGGACACTGTTTTAAAAATAACTGCCAACATATCAGTCAAAAGTAAAATTCTTACATGAGACAGACTGTAGACATCCAGTTGTGTCACACCCGATTCACGCATGTGAGAAACGTGGCTGAGTGCCTGCGGGTTTTCTCGGGGTACTGCCGTTATCTTGCCTTTTCATTCCGTCGCTGCTCTACACCCACCACCCATCATTATTACCAGTGCCTAGAGTCGCGTTTTTTAAGCGCTGACTAAGTCAGGCCACACCGCTTGATCGAAAACTTATTCTTCCATAAAGCCTTGTGCGTGTTACACGTTTCAGTATAAATGTATGTCCTCGCATGTTAAAACACTGTGTTTAAAATGTCCCAAACACTCTCATTCGAATCCTTATCACTGCCTACAGAAATGCAAGTTTTCACTGGGAGATATTGTGAATCAATGGAAGTGCATGTGTGAATGTAGTTTTTTTTATATACTCCACTACGATGCAGATGTCTATCGAAGTAGACTACACAGAATAGAAAAACATTAATACGCAGACACTTATTTAAACAACAGGATAAATGCAAAACATAAAATTACATTTATGAAGTTTAGCATACTCTGCTTCTTTATGTTTTCCCATTCTCTGCACTTTGCTTTGACAGACATCCGCATTGAAAATGAGTTTGTCCACAAAAAAAAAACTACTTTCAGTCATAGTAACTACAGACGGAGACAATACTAAACGACTAAAAAATAAAATAATTGAATTGCTCACTGCCATCAGTAGCCTTTATTTGGGAATTTCGTTGGAGGAAAGTGGAGTTTCGAGGGTTAACGCCGTGTGAAGCAGGCTTGCGCAAGGATAACAGCCGGGCTGAGAGAGAGTGAGTGAGTGTTATGTTTGCGGAATATCACTACGCGTGATAACGACGCCTCTGGACCTCACCGCGACTGTCGACGCTTGTCGTCGCTTCAAGAGACGCCGTGGGCGACGCACTTAGCCAGATTAGCACATCCCGTCCTCGCTTCTTGTGCGTCCCGACGGAACGTCCCCTTTGTAGGACCCCAAGCCGCCGTCACAAGAGAGGGATTTTTTTGTTCGGATTGCGTCTGTTGCGTCCGCTTTCAAAGTGTCCCATTATCATTCTCTCGGCGGTTATGCTTCCAGAATGTGGCTCCAGGTCTAATCCTTTTAAGTACGTCCCTGGCTTCGTTTGGAACATTGGCCGAGATGGCTGCCTTTTAGAGCCCACTACGAACAAAAAAAAAAAAATACTTCTGACGCTGTGGAACAACACGCGGTAAAGGAAGGGCTGTTGTGTGGGAAAAATTAGACATAAAAAACTAAAGAGCTTTTGTTACGCTCCCATATGTTTAACGCAAATGTGCGCGCAGCTCAAATGTCGGTTTCATGACTATGTAACGACGTATGTAGTGGCCCTGCTCCACTGGAATATTTACAGTTGCTGATGAGCCTGAGGGAACATTTAGTCCCATATTGCTGCGAGCTGTAATTAGTGATTTATCGTGGGTAAAAAAGGACTGTTGACCAGGTTCCAATATGTTACGTCCCTGATGTTCTTTTTCGCTATTTGTGTGTACACATTTGGCTGGCATCGGAAAATGTATGGTGGAGGGGGGAAGGTTGTTGGAAATCCCATCGCGTTCGCCTCTCAACAAGGCGATGCAGTGTCAGTTTCCAGGTAGGGTCTACCCGGCTTTACGTACGTGAGAATCGTGCAGGACGATGCCGTTACTTGACGGATTTTCTCGGGGATTATCACCTTTTTCTCCCATACCCCCTTTTTTTTTATCCCGGTCGCATTATTTCGGCAATGATCCATACCTGCCTACCAAGAGAGATGGCACAACGCATTTGGTCCTTGACCCCCAGCGACGTGAAGATACTAGTTGATTCGGGAAGTGTTTAACTTGAGTGAGTGATGTCAGACCAGCAATAGCATTCAAGGATCGTCACGTGTGTTCTACAGACACTGCTAAATCGCGGGGCAAGTTGATTGTTTGCTAGGCTCCAACATGCTATATAAGGTTTGCACCTATATTTGCTATCGTTTATACGAAGCACTAAGTCCCTCTTCAACAGACCCAATTAGAACTTTACAGTTTTAACACAGAACGTGTGTGATTTGCCAGAAAAAGATTCACGCGTGTCACGATTGAGATACTACAGGTTATTGGAGACTACTTTAAATATTTTCGCGGCTTTCCAGTGTGTCTACATATTTCAGGTCCTCCAACTGATCTTTAACGTTTTTTTCCCATGGTGAAAAGGTTGTTTTTTTAGGGGGGGGGGGAGTTTAGGTCGAATACCGTTCGAGGATGCGCTACCATAACACGCTGGACTTGCATATGGGAGGACCTCGGTTCGATCCTCGGTTTCGGCCATTCTGATTTCGGTTTTCCATGGTTTCCCGAAATCGCTCCGGGGGAATGCTGGGACTGAGTTCCTTAAACTAAACAATAATATGGCCGACTGCACTCCCAGCTCATGTCGTTGTACCGATTTGAGCGTCACCGTCTCTTATGACCTCGCTGTCAACGAGATATAGAAGCCAGTTTACTTTAGGTAGAACACCTCTTTGCAGAATAAAGAATTTATCACAAACGCTCACTATCTAGATGTCTGCTAGAGTCTAGCATGAGGTGTGGTATAAGCATCCGTGGGTTGCCTTGGCGCTAAAATTTTTACACAAATCATACGTAAACGCTCTGTCAACTCAGGCGGTCACCTCAATTCTTACTGCCTACAAAGGACAAAACATGTACAGCCGGTCCGGGATAAAGTAAGCACTTTTAAAGTTCTTCTTACTTTTTCCGTCTCCGATAATCTATACTTTCCTGCCACTTTTAATGTAAACAAAGACTTAATTAAAAAATCAAAGTATCAAGACTGTACTGTATCCAAAAGTTAACGTCTGATAATCAGAATAAATGATATTTCAGAATTATTATTCTAGACGAGATGGTATTCAAAAGTGCTCATTTTATCGCGAATCAACTATAACTAGAGATGATGGTATATCGCAAAAAATTTGTGCCAAAATATCCTTGGAAAAACTGTAGTTTGTTGTGAAATGTATGATTTGGTGATGTACGTCTGAGACAAAGTAGTTGTCTGCAGACTAGTAGAAGACATCTAATATTACAATAGCGGGATTCTTATTGGCTCAGTCGAATAGGGCAACAGATCTACGTACAAGCGAAAGCCAGTTATATTCTGGTAAGCTGAACGTGCGTTGAAACCCAGCAAACAGTCAGGTTTTCCCGTGGTAACCCGGTATTAGGGACAATAACTTTTCGCGTAAAAGCATTTTGCTCCAGTTTGTTTCAGTGCATTACGTGCGCATCTGCAGTTCTGGCTTCATAGTTACTGAAGCGTGTCTGTGTGAAGTGACGTCTCTCATTTGACTGTGCCAATCACGATAAGTAGAGACATGAACTTTTCGCGAAAAGAATTTTGCCCCACTTTGTTCCAGTGCCTTATGTGCACGTCTGCAGTTCTGCTTCACATATATTGGCAGCGTGCCTTTGAACTGTGACGTTTCTCATTTGACTGTACCAATCACAATAAGGTTACTGTAACACCACACGTCTGTGATTTGCGTGTAAAACCCGACGACACACGAATGTCAAAACATCCAATCTCTGACCGTGAAGCAAGTCTGCAAACGTGCACACAAGTCACTGACACAAAGTGAGGCAAATTTCTTTTCACGAAAAGTTCATGTCTCTAACGATAAGGTTATTGTGACACCACACGTTTGTGATTTGTCTGTAGAACATCAAGACACATGGATGTTAGAATATCCGTTCACTGACTATGAAGCGTAACTACAGGAGTCCACGTCAAAGGCACTGAAACTAACTGGGGCAAAACTCTTTTCGCGAAAAATTCGTGGTCTCTACCTATAACTAGAGCCGCGATTTTATGGCGAAAAGATTTTTGCAACATTTGGTTTCGATGCATCATGTGCACATCTGCAGCTCTGCTACATCGTCTGTGATTGGATGATTTTACTCCCACTGGCCTTGGCAAATTATAGACGTACAGACTCACAATAATTTCATTCTGATTGGTGTAGTCAAATGAGAAACGTGTCTGAACATAGACACGCTGCCAATAACCTTGAAACAGAATTGCCGATGTGCACGTGAGTCACTGAAACAAAGTGGGGCAAAAATATTTTCGCCACAAAATCGTGGCCCTACCTAACGTATACTTGTTATGCAGTAGGTCACGTTCATGCGAGGCTAACTTCGAAACTACTTTCGCCGCTCTGATGCAAGCAGGTTCATCTCGAAGGCGCTGAAGGCGAGTTTTAACTAGCACGAAACAGAGAGGTTCGACCATTCGTGGTACTGTAGCAGAATGTCCCAGGAAGTTGAAGCCTTAGAAAAACGGCCGGCCAACGCTACCGCTCGCAACAAAGTAAAAATCGGGAGCCACCCTTTGGGAATTCCCAGTTGCGCATCGAGTCCAGAACACGAGTTTGTTCTCGTCGAACTGATGGATATCGTGGGCAGTTGAATCCTTTCGGGCTTGCTGCCCGCGCTGAAATCTTCCACGGAACAACAATGGTGCTGGTAGGAAGACGCTGGAAGGGGATATGGAGAAAGCAGAGAAAGAGAGAGAAAGCAGACCACCTCTCTTATGTCCGCCTCATCCATTCCAAGCAGATCGGACGGGAACTGAAATAAGCCCCGATTGCTCCAGGAGCCGTGAGGTCGGACAGGCGGATCCAATCTCCTAATGGACATATTTGCCGCGATATAATGGAAAGATGGTACGTGATCCAGATACGTACAGCCTCCACGGCCGCCCCAAGCACAATACCGCTCATCAGCTGATCCCCGAGATGGCAGGAAATAGCCGCTACCCTCCCTCATCTTCCTGGACATACAACTACTTCCCTTTTGTCTTTCTTTCATCTTTCTTGCATCATTCCTCGCGGAACAGTGATGAGACGACAGGGCATTGTGTTCGCGAGAACAGTCGTCGCCGAGTTATTTTTCCTTCGTGTTTCCCGCCCACGTAAACAACTGGCTCCATTTTGTGTCCACATAAACGCGGCTGTCTCGTCGCCGCGACAGTTACGCGGAAATAGGTCAGACGACTTCGTGTCTCCAGCGAACCTAAAACATTTTAATCCGAACTCGAGAACAATGTATTTTGTGTAAATGACTTTTATAAGATAGGATGTTGGTCTGTTACACTATTTTCTGTCTAGTGTGTGTATCTTGCCCGTTCATTAGTGAATTCACGGCTGCTCTTAACATTTGGATGTATTCATTGCTTATTAAACTCTTAATGGCTCCTTGGAAACAGTTACATTTATTTTACTACTTTCATAAAAAATGTTTCGTAAATATTTCGAGTTGGAATTAACACTGGAAAAAAAATTCACGTTTGAAAATTACATCATTTCGCAATAAACTAAATTTCCATACCTTCGGAATGGTGTAAAGTTTGGTTTGTACACCAACAATCATTGGTGTTGTGCAGGAAGGTAAAGTAGAACATGAAGAATTGTTACTAACATAATTTTCGTTTTTTTGTTAGTTGATATATTCTTATTTCCAAGTACATTATTTCTGTTGGACTTTGGTTGCTTTGCTACCGAAGGCTAATGTATAATAATTTTGGAGGTAGTTATTTTTTTTTTGTCTGTTCTTTACGTTTGTGGCTTGGAGATGCATTCTCTATAACACCATTCAGTTATGGAAGAGAAACTCGGGAAAATGGTTTTCGCAAAAAAACTATTCTCTCATCAGTGGAAATCCGAATGTATATCAAACGAAGACATGCGCGTCTGTTGCACATCTTTAATTTATCCTGGATTGTTAGATAGTGATACTTTCCAGAGCCTTGTACTAGGCGTTGATTGATTAGTTGGATTCTGGACTGGAGGACGGGCTGGCGACGACGGTTGTGCAATCAGGTCAGTAGTCAACCAGGATGGTCCTGGGTCGAGACCCACGACGTACCGCCGTCCGTCGACAGCCGAGCACATACATCAGCAGCCTCCGGCATCATTCTAACGGTGAGGTCTAAGGTGTCCGAAGGGTCACCCATCATAGAGTGTAAACATAACTTAACTAAATAAACGGCCGCTCCCCTCCTATCTAAATTATGTAGTGCAGCCTTGTAGTGATCTGTAATCTATACTTGTAAAGTAAAGCCACCGTAATTAGATTAACATATTTCAATTAACAGCGACCCTCGCCCTTAACTTAACCACTTAACTAGTTTCAGCATAAAGTGTCTATCTCAGGTTACAGCCACCCAACCACTATAAATCATGACTAAAACGTATTAGTAAAATAACAGTTACACATCAGGACCTTAATCATGCACAACGGTAGCTACTGCTGCTTTTCCTGTTGCGTGTAACCCTGATTTATGGGCTTCTTCTAGCTGCAAGTGCTGTGCATGTCTAAGGTATAGAGGTGTCGGAGCACTTGGGGCGATCCAAGGACGCACATCAGATAAACCATCACCTCTACTTGCTTCCATTTCAGTTATCTACTCGTCAGTAGCCGTTACGGTATAATTTGCGGCTGCAAATACAGGTAGTTTAAGTTTTCCCTTCCAGAAAATGTGTAGTTTGCTGCAATTTTTTAATATAAATAAATCAACCCAAGTAACACTCGAAGTGTATGTCGTACAGTACTGAAAATTTAACTTCTGTGGTCACAATAAATAATAATTTTTAACTATTGTTCTATGTGACGTGGTCATCAAAAAGGGCTCACTTTCTCGCATACCACCTACATTAAGGTGTTATGCATGAACTGTACACTTCTGCAGATTTTTCTACTTAAAATGAGAATAGAAGTGCTTGCTTCCCCCCCCCCCTCCTTTCAACACTAAGGGCCACCGTCTTTGCATGATATTTCATTTATTTCAAACAATTGCGAATAACTAAAATATTTTTTAACAAAATGCTTTGAAAATTTTTGAGACTGTGTACAGTTGTACAATACACAATTTTTGCATGTGCGTTTTTAAAAATAATGTACAGTTTGCTAGCAAAAAAATTTATTATGCTTCATTTTGGCTTATTTTGACTGAAAAATATGTGACATTTCAGGAACAAAATCCAAAAATCAGTTTGGTGTTTAGGAACAGAAACATTCAAATACAACCGATGATGTATGTGTTAAAACTGGAAGAGTGAATTTTTTATATATGTAGGTATCAATTTCCGTAAAAAAATATTTTTGAAATCACTGCAAAACTAAAGAACGAGGCCTTAAATTATGTTATATGGATAAAAGACAGGAGCTAAAATGCTGGTGTAAGCAGCCGAGGTGGCCTACGCATTCACGCTTACGTGTTTCTTCTCGCCTCCGCGTTCCGACCTTGCTTTCCTCCCGAAACCTTTCATTAATTAAACACGAGAGGTAAATCCCTCGCAAGGGTACAACACCGCACAGTGTTGAGCTACGTCGCCTCACGCCACGCTTGTTCGCATACCTCCGCGCTCCTAGCCGAGAAATTCATAAACTTCTCCCCGTTACTCCTGCTAAGTTTAATTATACTACAGGTTAGCAAGCATTACGTTAATAATTTGGCAAGGGACAATTTCTGTCGGAGGTTGCGCCGGTGCCGATAAGGCGTCATTTCCGGCAGAGAAAATTTTCACGGGTTGTAAAAATTATTTTATTATTTTGAAAATAACATTAGTAGCTGTCTCAAGACTTTTTTTCAGTAGAAATCTTTGACTAAACTTTTTTCTTATATCTGGCCTAATTAATGTTAATTCGTTATCAATATATCATTTTGTAGACCTCTTACCGACTCTAGCGCCCCTAGCGGTGGAAATTGTCCCTTGGCAAACTCGCCCATAAGAAAATGAGATTACCTTCCTAACCTGTAGTAGCGTTTCCCGAAATCGCTCCAGGTGAATGCTAGATTGGTTCCTTAAGGGCGCTGCCTACCTCGGAGCCTTGGCGGAGAAAGAAATAGGGTTTTACATGTTGAATTATTTTCAATGGCACTCGGTCACCTTTTGTGATATTGCTTCCGGACGAAAACCCAATTTATGCGCCGAGAAAAAGGAGAATATTTGCTATGTAAATAAAATTGCAGAAAATAAATTATGAATATCCATTTCCGCGTGTTTTTTGTGTGTAAAAATGCTATTTTGGCCACAATTTTCAGCGTATTGAAAAAAAAAACTGCCTACAAGATCCATAGCAATGTACGCGGCACACAGACGAACAAAAAGATAGTGGTTGCATATATATATATATATATATATATATATATATATATATATATATATATATACACACACACACACACACACATATATAACTTCAACCGTTACTGAGCCAGGTGGACAATAATTTAACCTGTAAAAATCTATGCTTGCTGCCGCCGTGGCTTCAAGGTAGGCAGCGCGCTTAAGAGCCCTATACAGTCGCATGAACATTGTTGCAGCGTGTTTGGAAAAAGTTTTTATTTATTTTTTTACATAAATTCTACTAAACGTGTGTTTGATGTCGTAATCTGCGAAAATGAAACTCCTTTAAAACTATGCCTCACTATTTCTGTTTTGTGAATATCATGTTTATTAACATGGTTTCGTGGAACTTCAAAATGGCCGACAGCCGCTTTTTCAGACTGCTGTTACCAAATAATACCAACCGGAGTCGTAAAAGAAAATACAGAAGCACGCGACGACCAAAACATTGCCCGCCGTTGTCGCGCCCTGCGCTTGAGGCCATGACCTTTCATAATTTCAAATAACTCAAATATTTTTTATCAAACTCCTTGAAAACATTTGAGATTACCTACAGTCGTACGATACACAATCTTGCCAGATCGTTTTTTTTTTTTTTTTTTTTTTAATAATGTACCGTTTGCTAGCAAAAAATTATTTTGCTTCATTTTGGCTTATTTGGTCAACAAAATATGTGCTATTTCAGGGGCCAAAATCTAAAAATCGGTTTAGTGCATTGTGACAGAAAAATTCAGCTACAAACGACGATATATAAGTGTTAAAACTGCCAGAATTAATTTTTAATATATGCATTAATTTGCGTTTAAAAATATATATTTTTTCGAAACCACTGCTAAACTAAAGAGCGAGGCCTTAAAGGCAATACGGTTGTTGACGCGTTAGTCAACCTGGCTCTTATCGCGTGCCTGGTTCCCTGCCTCAAACGCAGCATCTTGCCCCTTCAGTATAGGGCTTTAAAGGCGCGGTCTACCATAATTTTCATCACCATTTATTTATTTTTTATTTCTACCAGATATTTTTTTTCTTATTTTAGACACAAAATGCGACTAAATTTGGCTCTTATGAAAAATTTTTATCTCTCATAGTTTTCGCGTAATGGCTTGTTAAAGTCATATTTTGCATGTTTCCGTTTTAACGACTACACTAAAACCAACTGATATACCAAACTCAAAATAATCACAGTGGATAAAGACATTGCAGGCTACAATGACATGCTCATAAAATTATATAATTAAAATTATATAATAAAAATTATTTGAATTGTGAAAAAAAATGCTGAAACTAAAAATAAAAATTTTAAAAATTCAATATTTTTTTTAAAACAAAAATTTTTTATTCTTTAATTTTATGAGCATGACATTGTAGCCTGCAATGTCTTTATCTACTGTGATTTTTTTTTAGTTTGGCATATCAGTTGATTTTAGTGTAGTCGTTAAAACGGAAACATGCAAAATATGACTTTAAAAAGCCATTACGCGAAAACTATGAGAGATAAAAACATTTCATAAGAGCCAAATTTAATATAATTTTGTGTCTAAAATAAGAGATAAAATATCTGGTACAAATAAAAAAAAATGGTGATGAAAATTGCGGTATACCGCGCCCTTAAACAAAGGCCATGGCTGACACCTGTCCCTGCTCCTATCATTGAATGAAGCTGTGTGTCGCCGTCTCTGATTACCTCACGGTCGATGCGGCGTAAAGCCTACTTACCTTGCCTAACCTAACCTGTAGTAGAGTTAACCTTACCCTTCCCTTGCGACCAAGAGGTCAATGCTGTTTCTCATTTTTCCGTTGGCGTACTTTTTTTTTCTGTGTTAAACTTGCTGTTAACCACACAGCAGACGGATTCGTATTATTGTCGGCAATCAGCAGCCGACATACAAGAATTTTCCAAAATTTTTTGTTTGGTTATATATAAATGTCCATGCATTTTTATTTGTTTATCTTTCGACTCGTGACCTACACAAATTTCTTGCACTGATAGAAAAAAAAAAAAAAAAGAAATCGTCCTCCGTATAGACTGTTCACGGTAAAGTGAGTCATTTTTAAAACCGCCTTTAATGTACCGAAAATGGAAAGTCACTACTTGCATCTTCTGGCATGGTCACATTGTGTATGAGAGAAGGCCGGTGTAACAGGCGATCTTTACCCTCAGGCGTTTTGTACCCCCAGGTAGTAAAGAAGGTTCTCTCGTGTGGGTAGCAAGGGAAAGAACGGACTAAGTACTGTCTCCTACCATTGTAGTGAAGGCGGCCACCGCAGGAATGATAAGGCTGTGGTTGTGTCCCACTGAGCAGTGAACAGTGGGGTGTCCTGTTCAAAG
>PNEQ01055804.1:0-11306 GCA_003012365.1 Medauroidea extradentata
TTAACCAGTTTGAACCACAAAACTTTTTCTGTGGGGATTGGTTACATACCAACAGGAGTTTATACCTGCAAAGCAAAACAATTTTCCGTTCAGCCCTTTTCAGTTTATATGACTGGAAAGTTGGCAATTTTTGAAAATATTTGATTTTTAAAAATTTATATCACTGCTAGGGTCAAAAAACACGGTGGTTTGAATGCATTAGGTCAAAGAGGGGTACCCAGGGTGTTAATAAAAAAATATATAAGTGTATGGTTTATAGCCCTTTTTGAGTTACAAGGTGTTAAAAATGCCTTTTTTAAGCTTCTAAAACCCAAAATTTAAGCCCTTGTGATAAAAGTTTAGTATGTAAGAAAGTTGTGTTTATAGCAATCACAAGAAAGCGTGAACCCTTATCTGCAAGTTGGTAGAAACGGAAATTACATAACTTTAATGGGAAATTAAATATTGATTATTTCGTAGATGGCTGCAACAGCTGATTTTGCTGCGCGGGCCACCGCATAAAAAGGCCTATATCCAATATGGTGAGAGATAAAATTTTAATGAAAATGGTTTTCGCCTATTGGAACATGATAGTAACCGTAGTTAAATTATAAAAATTATACAAAATAGTCGAGCAACCTCCATTTGCTGATTTCACATGGAATGACCCGCTAGTGAACTAAATCATGTCAGACTTTCATAGTACAGATAGAATTAAATGTGTGGACTACATTAAAAGACACAAAAATATAGTGTGTACAAAAGTAAATATATGAGAATGTGTAAGGTGAATGATTAATTTGATGATATTCAAAGGTTTGTGGGTGTATCTGTCATAGTAAATAGAAATTATATTTTGTGTAGTAACTGTGTTACTTTTTATAAAAAGAAAGTTTTGGGACTTGCTCAAGAACATGCAGAAGAAATATACCCTTCAGTGAATTATATGCCAGACGATGAACTTGTGTATTAAATAGCAGCATCAAAAGATTTGATGTAGATATATCACCACTGAAAAACCCTTCACAAATGTGATTGGACCAGAGAAAAGGTTTTGTGAGGATAAAGAAGATAAAATTAGTAGAAGAGTTAAAAACTCTAGCAGTGAAAAATTAGAAGACATATATCATGTGAATGTCTGAAGTGAATCTGATGATGGCATGTCTGTGTGTGCCAATTGTAGTCTATGTTTTCCTTAAATTAACTCAGTTCTCCTTAAATGTAACTACAATGGAAAAGTGCAGCTACTAACATTGGTACTACAAACATTTAGTAAAACTGAATTGAAGGAAAAATTACCTACAGTGCCAAAGTACTTCATTGATAAATGTCACACAGATATAAAAGAAAAGAGAATTTATTCTCAATCTGACCCATATAGTAGACATCCTTTACCTACACAAGAACAAGATCTAAAATTATCTTATTACCTTGAAAATAGCAAAGAGTGTTAGAGGGAAAGTCCAAACAAAAAAAATGTTATTTATATTAAAGATGGTAATGGTGAGAAAGTAAAAAGCGTTGATTTATGACAAGGTCAATCAAAGAAGCATATAAAGCATTCAAAAAAGATAACCATTCTATAAAAATGGGTCTTTCAAAGCGTTATGCCTTACGGCCAAGGTGGGTCAAAATTCAGCCAGAACAGATTGTGTGTAAAGTAACTTGAAACTGATCTGTGTAGCTATTTGAAATGCAACAAATAACAAAATTCAGGAAGATCTTCCACTACTGAAGTGTTTGTGTGACGAAACAAGGAGTGAAGATTGCTGGCTCGAGGAGTGTGGTGACTGTCCTGGCACAGAAACATTAACTCTTGAAAATGTTGGCTTGGATGAAGGCGAAGTTACATTTGCGATTTGGGAACATGGTGACCTCTTAAAAAAATATCTGTAAATAATTTTTGGAACGTGTAAGGCATTGGGTAAAGAAAGTTATTCCTCACAGTTACATTAGGCAAATACAAAGGGAAGGAATAGATGAAGCAAGAAGTTCTGTCCAACAAAATAACAATCTTGTTTTACATTTTGATTTTGCTGAGAACTGGTCAGTAGTATTACCAGACAAAATCCAAACTTACCACTGGCAAACTGATCAGCTTTCACTTTTTACCTGTGTTGCATATTTTGGTGCAGAAATCAAAAGTTTTGTTGTAGTATCGGGGATGACACAGTTCATGACTCTGCTCACGTTCTCTGTGCTCTAGAAATTATAAATCTGAAAATTTTAAAATTTTTCCAGTTAGATCTTTTGAGTTCTATTGTGTACGTTACAGATGAGGCAGCTGGACATTTCAAAAATAAGTTTTCACTTTATGAACTATGTAAAAATATTCAAACTGTTTAAAAATATGGATTTTTTCTGCTACTGGGCATGGCAAAAGTGCATGTGATGCAATAGGTGGTTTGTGTAAGCACTTTGCAATAAAGTTCAATCTTCGGGCAGAGTGTATTAATCAAGGACGGGAAGTAACGTGTTAAAAGTAACGGCGTTACTTGTTAACAGTTACTTTTAACAAGTAACAGCGTTACTTGTTAACAGTTACTTTTAACAGTAACGAACATGGTAACACAGTTACATTTTAGTTTCAGTAACTTTCATTGTAACTGAATTACATTTTCCCCCGTTAAGTAACGAACAATGTCGTTACTTTTTGCGTTACTCTTATTAAAAAATAATTATTCAATTTGGGGACGGTTTTAATTCTCGGTATACGTGTAACTTCGCACAATGGACCTGTGACTCATAGCTATCCCTAACGAGAAACCAGAATTTCCTACATTGGTCATTCTGCAAAGAGCTTTTTCGACAGTTTACATCTGTTACATTTTGTTCTATGGTGATTGTGTTATAGTGAGTCGTGATCTCAACGTGTTTCATTTTGTTTAATATATTAATTTGATATATTAGTCTAATTTAACATAAAGGATAGTCTAGTACAATGTTCATCTTCCTATTTAATTGCTGAAGGGAAAAGTCGTGAAACACTGAAACTGCTGTGGCCGTCATATTCCTCATTTTCTGCCGTGCATACGGGGGGAGAGTCAGAACAATATTGTTCTGAAGTACTTATTGTGTGCAGGAAACAGTAAGTATATTCACATCAACATAGGCATATCATCTTAAAATTGGGATTTAAGTGGTATTTGATAATGGTTAGTCGTACGAAAATAGCTTGTATTTTATAGTATATTCCAATGAACTACACCGAGAGCTCACTTGGTGCGCACCTTAAACTGAAAAAGTGCGGCTGTCACTTGATTGCCCGTGAAAAGTTTGTATTGTTTAGCCCTAATATACTCAGTTTCATATAAGTTTGGATAAATTTTACAGCAACTTATGGACAATAATTTGTAATATTTTGTGATTTGTTGCACAATGCAAGACATTTTTAGCTCTAAAATTAACCTGAAATGTCAATTTCAGCTTTTGTACTGCAAAGCTTGTCTTGTGTAGTGACAGAAATAACAAAATATTACAAATTAGTGCTCATAAGTTGCTGTCAGATTTATCCAAACTTACATTAATTGGAGTACAACTGGAACACGCCACACTTTCAGTGCATAACACTTGTGACAACAAACCATTTCCAACACAAAGTTTTTCATATCTGGACATTATTAAAAGTAGAAATGCAGACCCGCGACATTTGCGAAGTTATTCTTTCACTAGTTTCTGTTTTTTTGCCAAGAACTACAAGTAAGTTTTAGTTAAGTACTCACGAACCACTCGTTACTAACCTTATCGCCAATGTAATAACAAACATTAATATCAAGATAACAACTGTATTTTCGCTATTGATTGATCGGACTATATTATTAAAATGCCGGAGTATCAATTGATTGCAGAAATAACACCACAATAATGATTTACGAACTGTTTACTTGTCAAAGGTCGTCGCTATACTTGCACTCTGGCAACTGCACTGTCTCTGGAGTTAGTGCAAAAATTAGCCTGCGGTGCGCACCCAGCGAGTACAAGTCGCCATTGGAACAAGAAAAATGATTGCACTTGGCCAGTGCGGGTGGGGTCTGGAATACACGGCTCTCACCCAATGCGCACCGAGTTCAGTCCAGTGCAGTCACTGGAATACGCTATTAGTGTTCAGTAATGCCGTGCTAAATGATAGAGTTTGTTATGTCTTATCAACTTAGGCGTACGGCAAAATAACCAAAATCAGATTTTAATATAGTATGTTTGGTAACATTTCTGTTGCGGAATAAATTTTAGGATTGCAAAATCACCAAAACTATATGCTTACGAATACATACCCGCCAACTTTTCAAAATGACCATCAGTAAAACTTTTCCAGAATGTCACATTTTTGTGTAAACTGCACGTAGCAATTTTTGTGCCAAATTACATCAGTCCCTATGTCTTACAAACTGTACAGATAATAACATATATAATATTTTAAAAATTTATTTGTTTTTAAAGTAGGCCTTATCAAGACCTAAATATGCAAAAACTATTATTTGCCAAGTTATACTTTGAACTATTTCCTGTTCACTTAATTCTTTGAAAATCCATCATTCTTTTATAATTCAAAATGTACACTTGCATCTCTTAACAACCAGTAAGCAAGGTTACAAATATAAATAGTTTCACAAAGTTTGATATAAATCTCAACTAGTTTTGTTTCTTTTATGTGGCTTGAAATAGCCCAATACCATACTGGATTGTGTTTTGAGTTACAAAATACTGTTAGGTAATATTTAGCTCTAGCTACAGCACCTTCAAACCCAACTTACGAAAATTCATGTTTATTCTGTGATTTACACGTAGGCCTGTAACCTTAAATAGTAGTTACAGCTAGGTACTTCATACCATCTTCCATAAATTACCAATAAATGCTGCACAAAAATTACGCTAGTAGTAATTATGAACAGTTCGTTGTCATGTAAAATATTATTATTGTACGTATGCTTCACAATAAGAGCAAATACTTTTTCTTTGAAGTTTGCGATGGTATAAACAAACGCGCGATGCATTTTCTAACTTCAAAATTTCGTCGCATCACACGGTAGTTATACGTCATATTCATTACAACAGCGGAAAAATATTTTTAGTTTCAAAGTAAAAAATACAGCTTCCAAGCACACAGAAAAGCGCGGAATTGGACAAGAAACAACACACTTGTCGTTTAAAAATGCCCAACTACACGCCATCTTGTAAGAGCCCATACAAGAAATTCACGGATTGGCTGTTAGCTATAAAATACGCCAATAGGAAACCGGGAATAAAAACACATACCGAATTTTGTTATTGGTTCCTATATGTAGTGTTCACTGTGACCAACAGCTGAACGCACAGTACAAACAAATTTTACGAGTGTTTATGCACAATAGCAAAGCGAAACAACACCATAAAACATGTTTCATGTTGGTACGCTTGCGGAAAACAAATTTTTCCGCTATTCATTTGTAAATAATGGCATTAATGTACACACATAAATGTCGAACGTCCTGAAATCCGTAAAAGTTGGCAGGTATGGGAATATTTAAATTATAATACAGTATGCCTGAAAACTAATCAGCAATAATATATATGACCAATTTTTGTACAAATACTGGACAACAACAGTTTTCTTGTTACTTTTAATAGTCATCTTGCTCTTCATTAATATAAATTTGAAAGTTAAGAAACAGGGGGAAAAAAGGGATGAATGACTAAATTTAATTTATTTGTATCAATTTCGTTGTAGCAGTAAAAACAACCATGACGTGTAAGTTTTTTTAGCATTACTCGTGAAGTAACATATAGCCGCATGTTTTTCTTCACAAAGTAACTGAAAAACTAACTGACAGTTACTTTACTATGAACTGTAACTGGTTAGTTTAGCAATTGAGTAACTTTTAGTTGTAACCGGGTTACAATTCTAGTGGATTATCTGCAACTGTAACACAGTTACTTTTAAAAAGTAACTTTCCAGTCCCTGTGACATTAAAGATTCTACTTCATTTGTTCCTGTAGTCACTAATCTTGTACCAAAGATAACACTATTGGTTCTGGAAGGTAAAACAATTCCAATTTTTAGGTCATGCAAGAAAAAAGAATGGGCTACTGTAAAACCAGTTGTTGGAATACAATCAAAACATTACTGGCTGGTTAAAAATGAGGTATGTATGGGACAAAGAATTAAAGATAAAATAAAAATAGTTGAACAATACAACCAGATTTAAATACATTATTCAATCAATGATTTCCCAGTAGGCTAGAATTGGAGGATGTGACAGATCACTGGTATATCTAAAGAGATACAGGACATTACTGTGTCGTTTATGCACCCCCATGGTCCAGTTAAAAGGTTTCAGTGGCAACAAGAATCTGGAAAGAAGGGTGAATGTCCAGTTCCACTAGAAAATGTTTTGTTAGCAGTAAGAAATCCTACTCCACTTGGACAATCAGCGAGACTCCACACTTTCGACAAAGTTGAGTTGATGAAGATCCAGCAGCTCTACTGTCTTTAATCAGTCTAAAAATCTTTTAGGAAGTTTGTCAATATAAATTACACATGCCTGAATAAGGGGTAAGGAGAGTGCACATAATTAATTAGATACAGGTTTGTTGGTTTTAATTATACTTTGAACTTTGTTTTCATGCTAGTTTAAGTGCAGTACATATACAGGATACCCACAGAAATATTAACATAAATTTCCCTGACTTTTCCTGACTTTCACTGATCACTCATTAAAAATTTCTCTGACCATAATTAATATGATTAGGCCTATAACAACACACCTATCAAATTAACTTTTTTTACAGCCTCCACCATGTCCACCACTCTCCTTTTAACCAAAAAATATTATACGTAACCATTTAAATGTTTTTAATAAAAAATAAATAAAAAAATGATGTTATAACCACATAAAAATACATATTACAGAATAACAATAAATTCAATTCTAACATTCACACACACATATTTGTCATAAATCTTACAATAACAAATTTCACAACTTGCAAACCTTTTCCCTTCACAAAAAACTATTTTTTTTTTTTCAAAAATTCAATATAATTAAAATGTTATGAGTTTTTAACATCAAAAATTTCACATTTGTCCAATACCATTGGTTTATTCCCATGCTGCCTCATTCTAGTGCTTTCTTCTGCAACAAATTAATCTTCATTTTGCTTTTCTAACCTTACTATCTTTCTCTTTTCCTCTAGTCTCTTTATTACATGTTGAAGTTTCCATTTTTGTGTGACCCTGTCTTCTTCAGTCCGAATTCGCTTTACATTGTCAAGATGCTCACTATACCGTCTTTGAAAATTTCTGACATACGGCATCTTTTGTGTTATCAGAACCTTATGTATGGATTCATAATATTTTATACCACCACAAACTTTTCTTTGTGCTACGAGACTCTCTTCATGTAAGTTTTCAACTAACAAGATTTTTTCACTGAAAAACCACTGCAACTGTTGCACTGCCGTGTGAAAATATGAGGCACAACTTCCCATAGATCTTGATACTCAATGCTGCAAAGTAAAATTGAAGAATAAAAGTAATCAAAGTTGCAGGCTGTGAAGAGAGCAGTTTAATCCTAGCAAACCCAGGACATATTTGACAATCTGAGGGAAAATAATTACACTCACTAAAACAAAATAAAAATTACAGGAGAAGGAAGAAAAAATTATGAAAGGGAAAAAGAAGGCTCCACATCAGAAAAATAGGAAGACTGTGGAGAGGGCAGTTTAATGTCACACCCAGGACATTTTCACTAACTTTCTGCTCTCTTAGCGTAATTTTCCCTGGCTCACAGGGTTTCAAAACATGTTTCCCTGACTTCCCAGTTCTGTAAGAACCCTAATATATGTCTATGTAAACTACTTATATGTTTTATGTTAATGTAGTAATGCATACAGGGACTACCCCTTTATAATTCCCAAGGTTTTCCCAGAGTTCAATACCAGTTACGAATTACATATCCATATTTGGAGGCCAACAAAACATTTTTGTTAATTGAGTATGCAGATCCTAGAAAATGTAATAAAATTACATGTTCAAAAAATTCTAGAAATGGTTACAAGCAAAAACATACTGTCCAACAAAGTGCATGCTATTAACAAAGGTTAGGGCTTCAAACTAACAAATTCTCAGTTTTTTTAAAAATTGGGTTTGAGTAATTGTGAATAAAAAAGGTACTTTTGTCAAATTTTGCAAAATTTTGAAATTGTATGTCAAAAATTGCATGCATCCTAGAATTAAAAACAATTTTTCCATGAAACTTCTGTAATGTGTCTAAATATTGCCAGAAATAAGTTTTCTAAAACAGTATTGTTTCAGGTAAAAAATTGTTTTGAAAATCCAAAACATAGAAAATTTGTCAAAATTTTGAGTTTTTCTCCCTTAAGGATATCGCCACGGGACTCATTGGAAGTATACCACACCATAGTTTAATATAATAGCTACAAAATTTTAAAAAATCAATGCAATCCATTAAATGATTTTGAAGTACTGCTCATTTTAAAAATATGAGTTTTCAACATTTTTTAATTTATGGCCAACCTTGAAGAAAAGGCAAAAAAATTTTTGATGGTGAAATCCTTTAGCATAAATATTGTCTCCACTGGTTATAACTGTTGTAATTTTTAAAAGTAATTACGGGATGGTCGACTAACACGCCTCTGCCTGAATTGAAATGGAATGGCTCCCCCTTAATAAAAAATTTATAATACCACTAACATAAAATATACTATATTTCTAACCAGCAATTTATAGTATCTGTAAACTAATGTTTGAATTATCTCTAATTTAAAATTGAGACTATGATTAGTTGAACAGCATAGTGCTGTGGTTTTTTTTAAACCTATATAAAATAATAAAAATACTGTTTGGGTGTAAAGAAGATGAAATTTCAGAAAATTTTAAAACAATATTATCAGACAGATACGCTCAAAAATCACTAATCAGGTTTTAAAAACTGCAAATAGTGGCAAGATGGCTATCGTTTATAATGGAATGAAAGACTGTGATAAATATATGCTTTCTAATTTGTTCATTAAAAATTAGGTTTATCTTATTTTAATAATATTTTTTTTCATTATTTTATAAGTTACCGTTTTTAAACTAATTTTTTTGTTAACAATTAAGATTACTAGAGGCCTCTTAGTAGAGACCTCTGAAAATATCTTTTTTTTTTTTGTTTCTAATTCTAATTGTTTTCAATTTTTTCTGTTAAAATCTAAAAAATACACACAAAAATTTTCTGAACACGAAAAAGGGTCACTGAGCTCGAACATACAAATACTATCTACTGATGAATGTTGTCCTTTTTTACTTTCAGCACCTGATAACCCTAGTCGCGTAGACTCTCACCACTCTCAGCGCTACTGCTTCCAGTTGAAGACTGTTGTGGTTTTGGGGGAGGGAAGGAGGGGCCGTACACCTATCTGTTATAAATTTCCAATGTTCTAAAGCTGAAGCAGTCCGTATGCTCTTAAGTATCGAAGTAAAAAACAAATATCCATGTGTGAAGTAAAGAAATGTGTTAAATACTGCCAGCCACAGCAAAACCGATCCCAAGCCGCCCGAAATTTCGTAAGTCTACTAAAGAAAGCCGCCAAATGGACTTAAACTGTAATTATGCCATTGGCTTGTACATTATCTAATTAGTTCGCATGAGTTATACATATTCTCAGCAAAAATCTATTCTACATTATTAAATATGAAACATAACTAAAAAAAAGTAATTTAAGTTGCTAAAACTGAGCCAAATAGTTTCTCGCTTGCCATTTCTAAGAGAAAAAAGCTAACTTTGATCTCCCTGTAAAGTATGCTAAAAAACAGTGTGCACACAATCTACAACGTAGTCGGAAAGAACATTAAAACCAGGTTACATAATTGGTACTCTAAAATACCAGCAAAAAAAATATTTGAAGATATCTGTGTAACAGCAAAATAGATGTAACCAAGACTTTCTCAAACATATAATATAAAATTCCCGTTAGGTACCAGGTTATTACAAACTTCTGACATGATATTTACATCACATACTGTATGGGCATGTATATAAGGTAACATTTTCGAGGGCAGATTTGCCACAAATAAAGAACTCGACAAAATGCTAATAATTCACCTTACAGTTTGTAAATTTTTTTGTTATTTATGTAAAAATAAATGTCCTGTGCAATAATTTTACCAGCCCACACACATTGAAACAGCTGATGAAAAAACCTAATTAAATTATACCTCTAGAAAATTGCAACTGCAAACAAAATTTACCATTAAAAATCATTCTTGAAAATGATAAGCACTTTAACTGTAAATAATAATGCTGTTTATTCTTAAGCCCACCGCAAACGGTACAATATTTCCTACTAGTTCGCTTACTAGGATGTTTACAAGTTTCTTTACTGGGTAGGTTACAAGCAGATACACTTGGCGTGTTACAAGTTTCTGCTGCACACGATACTGGCAGACTTTCTTGTTTTGTAAAGAGAATTTTCTCCACAACATTAGTCTGTCAAGCGATGAAAAATTGTAGCTGTATAACTTCTCATTGCTTTAGATGCAGAAAGGTATTAAGAGAAAAAAAGAGCTTTGTAGATAAGTAAATGGCTGTTTACGACGGAATAAAAATCGAGGCACCCTTGCTAGGCTCTTTGAAGAACTTTGGTCAGGAAAATTATATCTATGCTATGTGTTTGTATATACTTTGCCGACTTCCTTATAATAGCTGGGTCTTCCTTTTTATTTTCTGCAGTCGGTCTTTCGTCCACATTTTTCCTTCCGTGCTTCCGAAAAATTGCGCATAAAATGTAAACAACTCAAGTGTTGTTGTTTTGATGCTTTCTGATTGGCCGCTGCTTAAATATTGAAGTGCTCTGAACAAAAATAGGACACAAGCGATTAAGCGAAACTAGTAGCTGAGCTCGTGTGGCCACTCGCAGCCAGCAAGGTTTTAAGTGAAGAAGGTAGTAGCTGGGCAAGCACTACACCTCGCATACAAATATTGTGCAGTGTGCAGCAGGCATTAATTGTTGGCTAATTTTTGTGTATTATATCCACTAAAACAATTTCATGGAATGTTTGTATAAACTGCCATTTGCAAGTTTCTATATAGTCGTCAATTTAATGTTATCAAATTTCATTAGTTGTAAATTAAGAATACTGTTAATAATGTAAAATATTATGTGTACAAATACAATAAATTAATATTAAAAAAATATATCTAAAACCCCATAATTCTGAAAGACTTCAGGCAGCACAATAAACTACAAAATACTAAGTGAGCGAACAGAACATTATAAGCACTTTGGAATTTAAATATAGACGTCAATTTTAAATATTGTTTTTAAGGTACTGAATGGAATGCCTGCAA
>PNEQ01055804.1:11406-32420 GCA_003012365.1 Medauroidea extradentata
GTTACATTACAGTACTTTTGAAGTACAAAGCACGCGTCATTAAATATTCTTTCAAGTATTTACAATTTTTTACTATTACAGTGAACCCTCGATAACTCGGACCTCGATGTCCCGGACTTCGGATAACTCGAACAGAATTTTTAAAAAATTTTTAAAATTTTTAATTAATGATTTTTTGGTTAAAAGACATAATCGTTTCTGCTGGATTTAAATTCATCACATATTTTAGAACAGTATTAAACTTTATAACGAAGTCGTCCATCGCTACTTAGACTTTAATAATCCCACAGTAAATATCTGGCAAGTTCCGTGTAGCGAGGCGAGCGACGCGTGAGTAAAGATGCAACGCAGCAGGCCGACCTCTCACTTCTTTATCTTTCCTCCCTCTTCGTCTAGCGAGCCAGGCACGCACGTGTATCGTAAATAAACATTTCAGCATGGTGCTTGTGAAATTACTGTAACTAACTGTGGGTTATAATGACACATAAACGGAAAATAATTTTGTTTTGGTATGTACAATGAGTTCAGGGTTGCAAAACAAATTGTCCCGGACATTAAAAAGAAAAATTAAAAATCATTGCTTTGCATTGCAATGTAGAAAAATTGGTGAGAGGGTTTTACGCCCCTTTTACAACGATCTTTTCAAGAGCCGATGTGGGTGGTGAAAGAACAACACAACATCCATGGCCAAGCCGGACACGATGAGTCACGCTCGCTTGTTGACGATGCTCTGTTGATAACGTAACGGCGTCTAGAGAGTTGTAACGTTTTAAGCGTGAATCGGATTTGTTTATAAACTACTTCATGGGAAATAATAGCGTACATGTAATGGACCGTAAAATGTAAACGTCTTATGCGGGATAATTTTTAACGATTTTCACTGAGTGACGCACGTGAATGGATTAACAAGATTTTGTAATCTTAATTTTTCTATTTTACTATACACCGACAAAATCTTTTTCTTTATTTTAGAAGAAATGTTGACGTTATGAACGAGTAAATATAGAAAAAAATGTACACTTATGTTCTACACAAAAAAAAATTAGAAGGTAATTTTTCGAAAACCCCTTATAATGGCCGCACCTCATTTTTTGGGCCTAAAATTTGGTCAAAAATATGCGGCGATTATGCGAGTAAATACGGTAACTCTGTAGAACATGATTAAAATTTTATTGCTACATAATATGACAATTTGTGTAAGAATACAGCTGTAAATTATGTGTTCTATGATGCAATTTACATACATAAAATTAAATTTTAAAATTAGTAGTGTTAAAATGTGTTTACATATGTACAGTGACCCAGAAGGATTGTTAATTACAGTACCGTTTTTATTCATGTATACGAGGAAAATTATTTTTATACCTTTGTAACTTTGAAGGAGGGTAGAGTAACTATCTGGCTAGCAACTGGCTGCTGCCACTACGCTGTGACATACGGACGTAAGGTATTTTTCAATGTAAACATCTTGTGTGAGATACGTGTGGTCACGTGCGGCGTTTGTATTGCTCGAGACTGTACCGGTTGACCTTGACTACTTCCGCTCGCAACCTCCCTAGCTTATCTCCAACGATCATTTCTTATCTCTCCAGACGAAAACTTTTATGTGATAGAAGGGTGCCTGGTGCCATCTTCTAGCACAGAGATAAAAAAAAAGTATCAGCCAGAAGTAGCAGCATAAAAAATAAATAAAGAAACGACTGCCCACATTGTTTGACATTCTTTTATAGTCCTCCACGTTACGTTAATTTTCCCCGTAACTTGATACGATAGTTACGTACAAAACAGTATTTATAGCAGCCTCTTTTGCTTGTAGAAATAATAGCGTACTAATTTCTTCACATTTCTTGTGATTAATGACTGATTACCCCACCTCTCCGGACACCCCTCGATAACACGGACAAATCGTAACTCGGACAGCTTCTCCCCCCTTTTAGTCCGAGTTATCGAGGGTTCACTGTACTATTTAATATGTTAATTGTATATGTACATATCACTAAATGCTAATATTTGAGTACAGTATACTTAAGATTGTTAGAGCTCAGATTATCGGTGCAGCATTGTTTTTATACATTTAAAAATTCTTATAAACTTTTTTAAAGTAGTGTTAGCAGCACAACACATCCACTCAACTGTAAATCATCTTTGTGCTCCTGAGACAGCTCAAATGGCCTTTGGTTGCAGTTATGAAAACACAAGAAAGAAAAAAAAGAGAGAGAGAGAGAGAGAGAGAGTGTGAGAAAGGGGGGGGGGGGTAAAGGCACAAGGTGATGCAATCATGTGATGTAATTATGTAGTTCCCTCATTTCATCTACAAACTTCTTCCCTCCCTTCTCCGTCAAACGTTTGTTGCGTCATTTATGTGTGGAGATGAAAGAGGACATTTAAAATGCAACAGCTGCAAAATACAAATCTCGCCTACACTTTTTACAAACAGAGAACAGCAGATGTGTCCCTAAACTATAGAACAGATAGCGCCAATCATCACAAAAATTCAGCTTGCAACTTAAACTATGCAATACTGGCTTAACAAATCACAGTTTGTTCACTAGTGCATTATGAGACTGGAAAAAATGGTGGTCTTAGCCTGGCACCTGCAGCGATTGTGATACAAAGTCAATTTGAGACCTGCAACACCAAACAAACCAATCCTCCCTTGGGCAGACATATTCCAGGAAACCAGTTCTTTAGTGAATTACAAAACTTGACATTCTGGCAAACCCATAGCACAAGAAGCAATGCTAATTTTAGGTGTGTGATGAAGGTGCCACAGTTCTCATAAGAAGACAGACTGGCACACTTCTAAAGAACTTTGACTGGAAACCACATCTGTGTGGTGCATGGATAAGAATATAGATGCCCACATCGACGGAACACAAGTTTTGAGCATGCATCTATGTGTTTGTCTAGATCCCCACAACACTGACTAGTAGCTGTCTGATGAGTATCATGTGCTCAAACAAAATGTCAAAGAACAGAACATCTGGTTCCCTGATTGGGTAAGGCCTGATCATTTTCAAAGACTCGTACATTCGTAAAGGGACAGTGGGGATTTGTGTCCTATCACTACGTAACAGGACCATAATTAATGAGAATGGTGCACTCATCACTGTCAATGCTATTGTGTACAGCGGGAGTAGGTAAATTTCAGTTACCTTTTGCAACATCCTGTTCATAGATAACTAAGAACAAATAAAAATTACATGCACAAAAATTTAAATGAATGCATTAAGTATTAATAGAGAATACTCACCATTTTCATTGGCATCTTCAGAAGCTTCCTTTTCCTGAGTCACTATCTCAGATTGCCTGCAGAGCAAACTGGAAACATTTCCACGTACATCTGGACCATCAGATACAGGTTCTGCAGTAACTTTCACATCAGCAACTGTAATGGATGGAGCTTCATTCTGTTTATCCACTTTAAACTGCTCTGAACCAGACTCACTTTCACTGTTAAATTTCCTAGCAGGACTGAGATACTCTTTAGCTTCGCCAATGACTACATATTCACCTTTCATTGTTGACTCTAGATCATTTATTGTCACTTTGGTTGGAGTGACAAAATTAACTCCAATGCAGTGAAAATTTGAATCATTTTGCACATACCTAGCACATTCAATCTGCTGACTGGACAATAAAGAAGATGGCTTAATAGATGTAATTTCCATATCTACAGAATTTTTTTGATTTGTACATTCCAGAATTAAATGAGCATTCTTTGAGTTCAATGAGTTAATATTATTTCCACTACAAACATCAATCATACTGTCTCCCTTTGAAGTAGGTCTTTTCTCAGTTGGTTCAGATAAATGTGACGATATTAAAGTGGCGACTGATGCTGCCAATTGGTCATGGTAAGTTGTGGGTATTCCTATAGACTGTGATGCATTTACTGGTGCTGCTGAATGTGCATTTAAGAGAAACATATCAGTTGTATTAGCACTACAAGACATATCTTTTGAAACAGACTTAGTTGGTGCTCGTTTATTATCTTGATATGTGCTAGATGAAACAGAGTTGGCTGAAGATAAATTATGACTTCCTGGTGGCAACACTACTGGTGGTTGTGCAGTAACACCAGTCAGAGTCTGTGAAGAAATGCTTCCTGCAGGTAATCGCACATGTTTTACAGTAGGACTACTAAGAACTGATACAGGTGTTCCAACTTGCATTTGTCGTACTACAAGTGCAGTGCCTTGAACTGAACCATTGGCTGGAGTCATTTGAATGGAAGCACCTGGCATTGTTTGGACACGAAATACTTTGGAACCTTTAGAAACCATCACAGACCGACTATGAACTGAAGCAGTTAAGCCAGGCGTTACAGGAAGAAATACTTGACGCACTCCACTAGAAACATACAATGGAACGGTACTTCCCACCACAACAGATTTTCCACCAACTACTGGAGCGTTTCCAGAAGTAGCAATGTCAGGCGAACTGTGACTAGCATCCTGAACTATTACTGTTCTACCCTGAATTGCACTACTTGCATCTGAAAGAATTACTCTACTAAGTTTATGGTGTGGCTCTTGATCATCAACTGTAAAACTTTCAATTTCAACTGAATTATCAACAGACGACGCATCTCTTAAATTAACACTTTCATCTGTACTTAAAGCAGATGGTGCAGGTGAACTCTGAATATGAGACAACTGGGTAACACCACTTGAACTATCTTCACTTCCAACTGTACGTGGATCATCAGTTCCTGGACTCATTTCTTGAACAGCAGTGGATGCCTGTTGACCTAAAAGCTTTGCTTTTGCCTGTGATTTCTTTCTTTTAGATGAATGGTTTGGATTAGTAGGTGGGTTAGACCGCCGTCTAGGAGCAGGTTTATTATTTAAATCTGGGGAATTGCGTAACTGTTCTGCATACTCATCCAAAATTGCATAAATTCTCTGGGCAGTCTGTTCATCCTCTTGTGGTTTTTGCAATAGTTTTGGTACTGGAGAAGCTTTTGAAGAAGCACATACACTACTCTTCACAGACTTTGATTTGGATGATTTAGATGGTTTAGGACTTTTACCACAAGATGTTACAGGGGCTGGTGTGACACACGGACTTGATGAATTTTGTGAAGTTGCACTGAGAGCTGGTGAAGTTGCTGACTGACAATACGTAGTAACAACGGCAGGGCTGGAAAGAATTTTACTATTTGCATCTGGAACAGCGTTTGTATGACCTGGAGTAGATGTATTAATGTACGTGACAACATTTCCTGGTGATGTAGGAGATGATCCTATGTACTTTGCAGAAACTGATGGGTTTGTTCCAACATAGGTGACTGCAGTTGCTGGTGGAGGACTAACATATGTTACTGTAACTCCAGTTGAAGACTGAGATGGCACAACATATGTTACATTCACATCTGATTGAGAAGTATTGTTGTATGTTACATCTATTCCTGAAGATGGAGATGATGAAAATGGAACAGAGGATGAAACATTAAAGCCATCATGGGTAAATGGGGTCCCAGATGTTGTCACTGAAGTGGCCTTGGTGCAAGAAATCTTAAGACTTTTTGTATTCAAACTCTGTGGAGTAGACTCAACTTGGGTTCTTGTTTGAGCCTGTGGTAATACAATACTCCTTTCTTTTCTTTGAGAAGTATTTGTGACTTCTTCCATTACAACTTCAAATTCTCTGATTAACTTTTCTGTGCTTGGGTCAATAGTGGAAGGCGTCAGAAGAGCATCAGGTTGACTATTAATATGTGGAATCTGCACTTCAGGTGATACTAAATTCACGGATGTAGCAGATGATTTCAATGTTTGAGAGGTTGTACATGATTTTAGATTAGCACTAACTTTAGAAGCATGACACCCAGAAACTGGAACTAGTGACCTTGGCTGTGCTAATGAGACACGAGCAACAGAAGTCTTCTGGTCAGCTGGAAGTGTTATGCTTTGTATGGCAGCTGATGGAACTCTCCTTGCTCCTAAATAACAAATTTCTTCATCTGAAGACGAATCAATAACCAAGACCTCATGTTCATGACCATTTCGCCTCTCACTACTCAAAGTTCGAGGAGCAGCATTTTGTAAATTATTTTCCTGAAATGAAGCAAACCTACTGCAACTTACAGGCTTTTTACTTGACACTTTTGGCACAGTAACAGCTTTCAAGCCTACAGCACTAGAAGTGTTACTTACTAACCCAGAGAGTTCTGGATTAATTGCCTGTAACAATGCCGGCTGATTTCTTACATTCTTTTGCACCACAATGTTAGGATTGTGTTTATGCACCTCTGTAAAAGAGAGTCTAGAATCACTTTGCGTTGAATGAAAGGTAATGCAGTTACTGCCTTTTGTAAGCAGATGAACAGATTTCTTTGGACTAATCTCCTGGACTGAACATTTTTCAGCAACTGAGAGTACTTGTGCTGAATGGGTTTCTGGCAAATCTGTAATGCAAGAAGTCTGAACTGCTTTTGAAAGAACACTATTTGAAAGCCCATCACCAGATAAGGCCTGTGCTGAAGGAATTTCTGCTGATTTCGTGCAAATTTCCTTTACATCTGTTGAAACCACATTACTTGCACTATTAACTCCTGAAGTAGGAGAATTCGAAAGATATACTGTTTTACCAAAAGCTTGCTGAAATTTTGGAAGGGTTGCTTGAGACTCGCACAACCTGTCTCCTTCACATGCTTGCTTTGGTTTTTTTGCAGACAAATTATAAACAACATAATTCGGGTCAGGTAAGTGACTTAAATTTTTTTGTTTTTCTGTATGAACAGATGGTACTCTTAGAAGTGATTGATCTGTACATAAAAAATCACTGTTAACACGAGAAGATTTCTGAGGACCTAAAGTTTTTACATGTGTTTTACAGACTTCTGAGGTACTAAAAAAATCATTTACTTCATTGGGAGAAAAAGCTGCAATCACATTTGTACCAACACTTTCCACAGGAGAACCAGAATTACTTTCACAATTCAAGGAAGTAGTACTAACATCTACAGTTTGAGCATTGCTAGTTCCTGAAACAAATGACTGATTGATTTCTTGACGAGTCAATGTCGAGGAACTTGTTTTACTTACATTGCACCTTTGTGTTAAGGGCAAATTTTGAATAGCATTTTGAGCATTAACTTTAACTCTAACACTTTGAATTTCAGATGCCATAGGTGAGGTTGAACGTGCTTTGACACTCTTGAGATCTGTACCACCTTGCCGCGTAATGTCTGTATTATCTCCACTAGGCAACATATTTTTCTCATAGAAAAGATCACGTTCAGATTCTTGCGAGATTAATTTCTGTCCTAAATCAGTCACCATTATGTCACTAGAACTCTGACCAATCTCTGGTACAGTACTTTGTAATATTTTATTCACCTCATTTGTACTAGTTAAGTATTTAATTTCAGTCTGAAGGTTACTTTTTGTTTTTAACTGTGGATCAATTTCTTCAAACGATTGTGCACGTGCTTCACTTGAGCGCAAGAGATTCTGAGTAAGTGATGCAGTTTGTTGACCCAAATCACCGGAAACTGTTGACAAATATGATACATGTGCGAGTGCATTTACATCTGATGAGTTAACACATTGCAACGTTTGATCACTTATTTTTGGACTTAAAGGTCTTTCTTGGTCACTTATGGTTCCACTAACTTGAACAACATTTACTGTAGATTCAGATGGAGGTGGTTCAATCATATCTAATGAACTAAGTCCAGAAATTGTTTCTGCAAGGTGTTCACATCCACGTGATAAAGTACCAAAGTGCACATACTTTTTGCCACTACCAAATTTTCCTATAGGAAAAACTTTCCCACTTCGAGTTTTTGTTGATACAGAAGTGGAACTTTTACCTGCACTATGTGCAGCAACCTTTCCCGAGTCAACTATTCTTGCTATCCTTGATCTAGTAACAACAGTCTGGCTAGTACCATCGGTATTACAGATTGCAGACACATTTTTTTCAGTAATTCTTTCTCTGTTAGTACCAGGAATTGTCGTAACTACAGGAAGAATTTTACTTGAAGTATTATGATTTTCTTTGACTTCAGGAGATCTAACCACAGTAAGATTTTCTCTGTTGATTTCTGAAAGATTAGAACTGTATTCATTTCGCGAATGTTTATTTTTCCTGTTACTAATATTGTTTACTGTTGAAGTCTTCATAGTGCTTTTACTTGGGCATTCAGAACTACTCCTATTAATTCCTGTTTGACAGTTTGAAGTACCTTCAGAATTTGTAATTGCAGCTGTACTGGATTTCCTTTTATGGGTCTTCTGGTCAGTTTTACCATTTTCTTTCATTACGAAGCAATTATCAATTTTATTCTGCAAGGGAAGACACTTTCTACATTCTGGAGTGACACATATTCTTTCACCAACAACTGGATTTGATATTGAGCCAAACTTTGAATATGATTTTTTACCAGGAACAACTGTACTCTTACCCTGGCTACTATCAATTATTTTAGGCTTACACTTGGGATGCTTCATTAGAAATTTAAGTTTACCTTCCTTAGATTTTGACCTTGTTTGTACCCCTGGTGAAGAGTCTAACATAATTCCACAACTTTTTCTATTACTCAATCCTCTCGTTTTCTCAGGACTCAAATTTCCACCTAAATCTGACTGACTTCCAGATTTACCACTTTTAGTGGAATGTTCATGCTGATGCATACAATTTGTCCTTAGAACAGGGTCTGATATTACAGAATCCATTCCAACTGAATGAGCTGACCTAGCTGATATTGTACAAGATCGTGTTATAGGACGCGATCTTGCTAATATTACACCTCTACCAGCTATTACACTACCTGCTGCTGTCACAGCAGTTAATTTCACTTTTGAACCATATTTTCTTTTAGGAGGTGGTTTTATTTTAGGTACTGATCTAGAACGTAAATCATAACTCTGCACTGATCCAGTTCTTGGAGCATCTGTTATTACTGGCGAAAGAGTTGCGTGTCTCGTAAGGCTACCGTTAACTGTCAGTGAATCATCTAATTTTAAATGATTTTCAACTTCAGTTTCAGAGCTCGTCTCAAAGTCTGTCATTTTCTCTGCAATGGAATCTGATGGTAATACCTGTTGAGTGTATGTCACATTATTTGAAAGAACCACTTTGTCTTTTCTTTCTTCGAATTTTTCCAATACAGGTTTCCTTATACATAAATCCAATACTATATCTGAAGCCCTGTCAGAATGCTCATCATTAGGTTGGTGTGAATCTTGAATGTTACAATGTGCAAAAGAGTGTGAACTGGATGAATCTCTGACCAAATCTGATAAAATAGCAGATTCTGTTGAAGTTTCATGATTAAACACAGACCTGGAAGAATTTGCTGACCGATCATTCAACAAATTAGAAGGTGTTATAGAAGAACAATTTTGAGAAGAAAGTATATGTTCAGTTGAATAAGGATGTTTTGCAGATTCACATGAATGGTCATCAGGTAAATTTGGCAACTTAGAAGCATCTGGCAAATTCGGCGACTCTGGAAACTCATTTGAATCACACAAAAATGAGACAGGAGGAGATGGAGCAGCTGGACTGTTATGTATATCAGTTTTATAGCCATGGAACTGAACTCTTGAATCTATACACTGGCTCTCTTCATCAATAAATTGAGATACACACGCAACAGCATATGGTTTAGAAAGTGGTTGAAAGAAAGAGGACTGTAAATTATCAGACAAGGTTTTATGTTGATGAGAAGCAACCTTGTCTAGTGGATAATCTAAACACTGTTTACTTACAGGAAGGACATGTGACTTTGTGCTTAGAGAAAAACATCTATCTGGATTGTGAGAATGAGAATAGCACTGTAAAGTTGAAATGCAATTGGATATATTTCCAACAACCTCTTGTTGGCAATTAGAACGTGTAGTGTTTTTCCTCTGAAATTCAATCATTTCAGCAATGTCATCATCAGTATCATACCCAATATCAACGTAGGCAACATAGTTCCCAACAAATACTGGTTTAATATCTTCATTTGTGTTCAAATTCCCTTTCCTGTTCACACTTATGTTTTCTGTTCTTTTAACATTTTCCAGTTCAGCTTGAAAATTATTTTTGTTAGGCTCATGAGACTTTTGTTCATTATAGTGGCGGATATTTTCTTCCAACACAGCATTCAAAGTTTTTTTGGAGCAGTCACTTTCTTCCCCATCTTCAGTAGTGATACCACATTTTGCAACTTGAACCAAACTAAAGTTGTTACAGCTTAAATAATGGTTGTCCTGAACCGAACCAAAACTAGGCCTACTTGAATATGTTGTCCCATCACCTAAGTTATCACATTTTTCTCTACCAGGACTGCAATTGTGCAAAACATTTTCATTATTCAACGAAACCAGAACTTCACAGTTCGAATTTCCTACATCTAACAGAGCTTTACTTTTCGGTTGTGATAATCCATCTTCAGCACTATGATTCATTTCATGAAGCTGTATTCCAGAATCTTCCCTGAGTTCCAATTTTCTCGTACAATGATAAGCATCAACCATATCAATATTATGGGTCTGTTCAGTAAAACTACATTTTTGTGTCACCTGTGCATCAACCTCTGATGCAATATTTTCTTGTTTTACTTTTACAGGCATTACTTCTGGTTCACTTTCAACATACTCATTTTCAATGTCCCCATTTATGAACACAAATTCTTCAAACTCGTCATCAGTTTCATCTTCATCCAAAGAACTCATCTGATCATCCACTTCATTTTCACCATCGTCATCATCTTCATCATCTTTGCCATCATCTATTGCAACTTGTCTTTTAAAATCAATGTTAAGATATCTCAGTTTTTGACTTTTGTACCTTCTGACTCTCCAAGTTTTACGAAACTCATTACATTTCATGTTTAGTATAGGCCAGTCCAAGTCCCAATGTAACTCTTTCTGGCGAGGATGAAGCAATATTGATACCAAATCATCTAAACTTTGCTCACTCAAACGCAAATTTGGAGAATTTAAAGCCAATGCATGGTTTTGGGCATCTCGAATAGAATCAGGGCCATAGTTTATACAACGACACTTTGGACCACTGTTTACCAACCTATTTGTACACTGTTCATGCAGATGACTGTCCAAATCATTACAACCAAGATCTCGAGAAGAACTGTCACAGGCACCACTTGTAACTGCAGCATCTTTAATCAACTCGTAACATTCATCAGTTGGATTAATTGAAAATGCTGTGAGCAAGCACTCACGGTGAAGTCCGATATGATCTTTCAATAAATCTGCCAATTTCAGAAAAGCTTTTGAAAGCCTAATTTCGGTTTTCCGTACTACTTTCCATTCCTTTATTATATCTAACTGATGAAGAGCTGTCAGTTCCTTGGACAGCATAACTATATATAGATCAAAGCAAAATTTCTTCATTTCATCATCTTGCAACTGAAAAAAAAAAAAAAAAACAACACAAATTAAATTGATAAACTTAGCACAATATGTAAAAACTAAAGATACATATCCTATCATACCGTAAGAAACAGGAAGTTCAGTAAATAGAACTCTTATTTTACGAGGCCTCACAGTGCATGATAATGACCTCTTAATAACAACCTCGCAAAATCAGAGTTTTTTTTTTTTAACCCTCGAAACCCAAAAAAAATTACATTAAAATGGCATTTCCTGGTGTTACTGAGGCTTCAATTAGTTCTAATAAAAATAGAGTGTTTTTAAAACGTAATTTCTATTTCTTTAAACAGATATACGTCTTGATAACTGTCCATATTCTAGATAATGTATACAAACATTTGTCCAAAAACATTTGCTGGTAAATATTTTTAAAAAGTATTAATGATCATTAATTGTCTACAAAAGCATTAAGTATACAACGCTGGAAATGCAGCTAACTCGGCAGAGTGATACGCTGCAACTATGTTGTGCACGGAGTGTGCCAGCTGAGCAGTACAGGGAGAGTGCGCATGAACTTGGCAGCTGCATGCTCAATCCTCCTCCTCCGAGTGGCGAGTCGATTGGCTTGTCAGGAAAAAAAACATCTAGCAGTGCACACACGCGCGTACGATAACCGGCCTAGTATTATAATGGAAATACTTAAGGATGTATAAAAGTGTTGGAAAAAAAATCCTATAAAAAGCACCATGCATGAAGGCCTTTACTGACAGTTTACTAACATAGTCACGCCATTACACTGCACTGAATAAACAACTTGTATATCATGTACATTTCCGGTATCCTATTTAAGATGTAATTTGAATGTATAAAAATTAGTGATTTGTACGTGGGTAAAAATTGTATTACACATACAAACATCCTGAATTGAGTGTGCCCCACACTGTGTTTACATACCGTAATTACACGCACAATTTACGTCATTATCTAATTTAAGAGCTCTAACTTCGACATCATTTGATAAATTAAAAAAATCCACGTTATTACTGATGTAGCTTTTTCGCGTGGCGGGAGACGAAATATGCAGGCAGTGTCACTAGGTTCTGCAGCCCAATTGTTGCACCACATGAGCAGTTTTTGTACATAAGCTACTTTTCAGACATTACTGCGTGCAGCAAACAAGGCTAGGTCAGGATCATATAGGCACAGGGGCGAAACAAGAAGAGATGAAGGTCGCTTGTGTGTAGCAGCAGCTGTGTTGTGTGGCTCAGGTTTGGAAACTTATGGAAGAGCCCTTGGGTTTACCTTGTCGCATGCCACTCTCAGCTAGCCCACTGCCAGGGTGGCTACAAAATGCTGGGAATATAATTCCCCGACTTTTCCCACTCAAATTGAAAATTTTCCCTGACCTAATAAATTTTTTTAAACCCAATTTTTTATGCTTTATAAAAGAAATCATTTTTTCTTTGTCCAATTCAATGCACTTTGCACATAGTACAATTTTTAATGTAATACTAATATAACATTTGTGTTGTTTCTAAACCATTCTTGTAATGGGGCAAGTTAAAAATCAAAATAAATATTATGGATATACGCCATAGCAGCAAACTGTGAGTCAAAGAAAACCAGACAACACATGCAGACAAAAAGAAAAGTAAACAACAAAAAGCATCCTTTTGCTTGTCTGCATGTATTGTCCGGTTTTGTGTAACAAACCATTTGCTGCAATTATGTATGCCAAAAATACTTCTACGATTTGTAATATTTGCATGAAAAATACATGCCTCAGAAAACGCTGATTGCATAGTAAACACACCAACGTAATTTGTGTGCTCTGTTTTTGCAAGTTTATTAAGTATGCCTATAATAAAATAAAAAATTAGAACTGAAAGTTACAACTCTTTAAGTACATTTTGACTGTAAAAAATTTACAGTAATACCTAACTTATGGCTTCTCACAATCGACAAATTAAAAGGTCTACTAAATGAACTTCTTACCTCAGGAGAAACAGATTCATTACATAGTTTACACAATATAAACAATATAATTTACGTACTCTAATCCTGCATGTTGAAATAAAATAATTAACTCAAAATTACAACAGACAGTTGCAACTAAATAATTCATTAAAATTGATGTCAAAAATTCAGAGTAATACAATTGTTACATTGGGAAATTAAATGTATAATTTCATGTAGTACACAATTAAATTATGTGTGGAAAAAATTCTCATCCCATAATAAACATATTTAATGATTACATACTACCTACAATCAAAAAGCCAAGTAAGTAAACCATCGCTTTATCGGACCTCCATTAAGCGGACTTCGTATTTAACGGACAAAATCTGGCGAAACAAAATTATTCCGTCAGGTCTACTTATCACATGCAGCACAAGACCTACCTGGTTATTGTGCTTTGGTGAGTGACATCAGGCGCCCGCATGGATAGCCGTGTAAAACTGTAGACAGAGCTATTTTTAACTGCGCATCTGGGTACGTGCCGTGTCCGGGCAAGAATGATTGTCTACCTGAATTTTTTACGAAACTGTAAGACCAACAGCGCAATACCTACCTTGTTATTGTGCTTTGGTAAGTGACATCTGGCGTTAGCGCAGATAGCCGCGTAACAGGGTAAGCAGAGCTAGTCGCTCATCGGTGTTTTGACATGTCCGGACAAGAATGACTATCGTGTCTACTTGAATTTTTTACGCAGTTGATGTACGTGCATGATAAAGATTACGCGCTTTTTAAAATAAAATTGCATCTGCAACAGGACAGAAAAGAAATTGTGTAACTTTGACATCAAGCAAAAATTTTGAACTAATATAATAGTTAAGAGGCTGGTGTTTCGGTAGCAAAGTCGTGTGATGATTATGGTGTCACGAAACAAACTATGTCGGACATTCGTAAAGCAAAAAACTAGTTAAAGAGTTATGTGTTAAAATATGATGGCACTCTTGGCCCAGGAAACACGTGAAACTTGCTACTGCATCTTCACACGACGAGGCAATGTATGTTCAACAGCGCTCGAGTGGTGTAAATGTGCGAGGTATAGAGACAAAATCTGCTGCAGACAAACTAGCGCAACACATTCCTTTCTCACGCTCAGCATGTCCGTCTCTTGCCCTTCAGAAATTCTCATGGACGGCGGCTAGATTATTATCTCACAACTGGTATATGATACTGCATCGCGATGCAAACAGCGGTAGTTTAAATGGAAATTTATTTTGTTATGTATTTAGTAAATAAACACTTTACTTTGAAATACAAAGCAATAGCTCAAGTTCACGTGGCACATGTTACCACATAACGTAACATGAAACCAAGCTGATAGCAAGCCGCCTCCTGTCCCTCTCCTACGCCTACTTTTCCCCCGCCCAACACCCTTGGTTATCTCAATGAGCGGACAAAGGCACGTGCTTATCTTTCTACTCCCGCCAGTCAGCACAAACCTTCCCTCTCGTACACTTCCAGCGATTTGACCACTACAAACACGTTGCGTTACTACGCGTATCACACTGCTATAAAGATATCGGCTAGTCTATTTTCGTGTGCCGCTTTTGGTACTTCGCGATTTACCGGACCACACCTCCCCCCAAATAGTCCGGTAAAACGAGGGTTTACTTTACTATACAAGATTACACAAAAAAAATTCCTTGGAAAAATTGCATGGCAGGATGCAAGTTTGCTTTCTCATGTTACAAAAGATAACTGTATCATTTTACAAGCCAGTAGCAGCATTTCACAGTAATGGAGTATAGCGCACGTAAAAAAAAACGCTGACATGTTATCAGCCTACCGCATCAGAAGTAAGTATCTGGGGGACGGGGGGCCTAAGAGAGAACCGAGAGATGGGCACGTTATCAGCCTTCTGCATCAGCAGGAAGCGTCGAGCAGTAAACAACTGAATACATTACGGATAAAAGTGGCGTATGTGACACAGCGGGCATAGCCACTTATGGCTTTCTTCCCCGGGATTATGGTACCCAGGTGTCCCATGAAAGGCACCAGACGCGTCTTCACGCTTGCCAGTCCGCGCTACTCCATTCATGTAGGCCTCATTTTAACTGATTTTAACTATTGCTTTTCGATTTCCTAAAAAGGAGATGGGGCGGGGAATTTTTCCTGACTATTCCCTGACTTTTTCAGGCCACTAAAATTCCCTGACTATTACCGGTTTTCCCGCCTTGTCGCCACCCTGACTGCCCTTTTCCCTTGCAAAGTTACTTGCATCCTACGGTACCACAACCACTTCAGCAATGTTTATGCACACCTCGGGAGGGAGTGAGGTACAGTGCCATGTCTATAGCAGCATTTCACAACTAGCGCACAGTGCATGCTGCAAAGTGGAATGTCTCCTGTAACGATACTCTTTGGATGCCTATCCAAACGCAATCTTAACTGGAAAACTAAAGAACAACCAAAATCCAACTGCAGAAAAATAACAAAACTTAACAGAAAACTGAACACCACGGCACACTATAGCTTATCAAAAGGCGAGGTGATCATGGGATGAATAGATTAAAGGGCGAGGTTGTAGAGGGTGTGTAACTTGCACTGTCATTGGTTGTTGGTAGACTTGTTGCTTAAGCTACTGTCGCCAGGCACTGGCCGTGATGATAGGAGTGCTGACTGGTATCGTTTTGATAAGAATGGGCAGAAGGCGGGGGATGTATTTCTTCGCATGTTACGTGGGCAGTCTGCCTTCAGGCACCGTATTATAAAGTCCCTCGTAAATAACTTCTGCAGCGTAAAACTAGTTTTTGTATTTTTTTTTTGTTTTTTCTCTCTTGATGTGGAAGTGACAAGAAGTAACCCTACAAAGCGCAAATTCCAGTGTTATACGTGCAGGAACTTACTTGTTGTCAGTTTATATTAAAAAATTTTTTTGTTTGTTATTTTTTTTAATTTTAAGATTTTCTTTAAGGTTCTTAAAGAAGGCTTTGTAAAATCCAGTACTCATAAAATTGAATTCCTACTGCATAATTTGTAGTAATATTTAGCAAATTCTTCCAATTTCTGAAGTAAACATTATTAATTATAAATTACCACCTAGCTGTATTTCACTGTAAGAAAAGGACGACTGTTCTGTTAGAACAGGACATTAACGGTATAAATTGAAATTGGAAGCATATATTTTAGTGTGTGAGTAATTACCTTTACCAAGTAAATCTTATTTTAATATATTTATTATCACACATACAACACGTTACAGTAGTTTCAGAAATACTAAACCAGCAAATACAATCTCTCATAAGACAAGAGATTGAGGAGGAAAAACTGACACCAGCTGAATATATTGCACTTAGAGGCAATGAGGTTAAGTATTGAATGATCAAGAGATTGACTCAAAAACTTGTGCTTCCAGGATCTGATCACACAATCCAGCAGCACACAAATTAGATCTGCAACTGAAAGCCAAAAGACAACTATGTACATATGACAAGGAGTACTTTTCTCTTTTACCTTACAGAGACTGAGCATTGAAACCCAGAAGATATTATCAAAATTTTTCCTCTTTAATGGCAAATGATAGGATTTAAGTAAAATATAGCATCTATACACTATAGTTAATTTGCTTTCCTGGAAAATAAACCGCATTCCCAGTATATTACTAGGCCTCTTAACGTAACTAATAATCTAGAAAGTAATAAGTACGTAACAATTTTTTTTACTACATGAAGCAAAAAAGAAAAATAATGAAATAAATTCTAACAGTAGTTGAAACTTTCAACTCGTGAGGAAAACATGTTTTGGCTCTTGAATAAAATAAAACATAATGGCTCAACTAAAAATTTGTGAAATATTTCTTAAACTACTTTTATTGTTGTATGCGTTAATTGATGGCTAAGTTTAGGTAAAATTTACATGGTTATGTGAACTTATGACGCGACTTGGGGAAGCAGGGGCTCGGTTATAAGTAGACTATGTCAGGGAAGGATGCAGAGAAAACCCTTTAGGCACCAGTTTCGCTAATGTGAGGAGCTTGGCGAAACTCGAGCAGAGACTCTTTTACCTCAAAGCGTGGTCGACGGCAATGTGGCTACCCCCTGCAGCGTCGCTGTTGCGTGGCGAGTAATTTGCGTTGTGTTGCACCCTTGTTATGGCCAGGGTGATGCCAAGATCACACTGTCAGCACTGTACATGATGCGGCCGTGGCACGTCAAATAAAAAAGGTATACACGTATATAATTTTACTACAGATTTTAATGCATGCTTTGCTATTCTACAGGTCAATGCAAGTCACGACACAAGCGGACAACAGCTGGCGTCACGGAGCGAACCTCCCGCACATGTGCTCCCTCGAATATCTGGGGCAGGACTGCCGACAAAGTGGCGGGACGCGCTCTAGTAGCGCAGCATTGCCCGCCAAAACTTACGTACAGGAACAGACATCAACTAAAATTATAATACACACAATACACTCTCATTAAGAAAAATAAGTACAAAATATATGACATTAGTAGAAAACTAAAAACTAAAACAGATGCGCTGCAAGTGTTATGTTGGCACTACCGCAGAACACACACCTCATGACACTCACACTCATAGGTTTTCTCCGGAAATACATTAATTAAAGCAGGTGTGGCCACTAATTAATATATTCCCTATCTGCTGCACCCAATGCCAGCGTGAGTGAAAGGTTACCTTGGAGTAGCCTCGTCAGGTCGCGAGTGCAGGATCTTCGCTCGGGAGGGCAGCAGAGCAAACGGTCTAGAATAGGAACGTGGACGGTGGTTCACGTCACACGCCCCCTCCGCTAGAGACTGTTTGCCTGCTGCATGCCCACTATCGTTCCACTGTATCAGATGCAGCAGCAGGAGGGATGGGGGCACACTGAGCTCGTCAAGGTCGGAGGTGATATTGGTGGCGAGGTTTATTGGCGATAGATAAGACAGGTTGGCATCTCTGTAGTGGTGCTGCATAGTCTGCTGTGCCTGGAGGTGGCGGGACCCTGCGAGTCGTCCTAGTAGCACGCAGATTATGGCGTAGTCGCTTGGAGCGACCAGGTGTCACAGCCAGCGCTGGACTCGTCGCTGCTATATTCTTCTCGATTATATCCACTGGTGAGTTGTATCTCGGGGGAGTCGTGGCTTCGGCCCGAGCAGAAGTGCCCTGTGGTTCGTTCAAACCCTGAGGTGGCTTGTCGAGTGTGCTGTCGGGTGCAGCTCCTACTGAGGGCGTCGCTATGCAAGATGTCTCGTCCTCAAGCCCGGCATCACTGGTTGACTCAGCGCTGTTAGTTGCGTCTTCATTCAGGCCAAGTGCGATACAATGTACATTAGCTGGATTGGGATCTCCTTCCACCGTCGATTCGCCTGCCATGTTCCCTTGGGACGTCGGGACACCAGGTGACATAGGTGTAGACGAGTCGTTAAGGGACTCATCACTTGCAGACACTTGTGCAGATTCGTTCAGGTTGCTAGTTCAGTTATCTGTATTAAGTGTGATGTCGGCTGTCGGTTCGGTGCACGTGACACCTGGTGTCGCGATGTCAGCAGGTACATTAGCGAGGCGCATTCTGTCTCGGTGCACTGGTATTCGCCGGTGGCGATTTATCTGCACCAAGTATGTGGTAGCACCCAGAGGGTGTACAATGCGGTGTGGACCACTCCACCGGGGCTCAAACCCAGCATAAAAGTTTTTAGCTTTTGTCGATTGTGGCTGTTCGCGAACGAAGACTAGTTGTCCGGCCTTGAGCTGATGAGGAGGCCGTGTGGTTTCTGGCACCCACTGTTGTATGTAGCGGGACTGTTGAGTGCGTACCTCCTCTAGCATGTGTTGGCGCCTTTCGCCTCGTGTGACAAGGTTCTCAGTGGTGCTCGCGCTCTCTCATGATGGACAGGCGAACTCGCCTGGCAGGGTAAGGTAACGACCCTGCAGGATTTCGGCCGGTGTTCGACCAGTAGCTTAATTTACTCGGCTGCGCAAGGTGAAGAGTACGGCAGCGGGCAATTGTTCTGCCCATGATGCATGATTTTTGCCCACACGAAGTTGGAGTTGCGTCTTGATGTCCTGGTTCCGATGCTCCATGGGGTTAGCATGTGGATAGTACACCGCCGTAGTGTGGTGTACAACCCCCTACTTTGTACATAGTTCTCTCCACGCACGTCCTGTGAATATTGTGCCATTATCCGACAGAAGCACACAGGGGTAGCCCCATCGGGGGAAAAAATCTGTCTCAAGCACTCTAGCTATGCAATTCGCACATGCATTTGTGACAGGGAATGCCTCAGTCCAGCATGAAAATAAGTGTCACCACAAGCACAAATCGCTTCCCTGATGTAGTGCGGGGATATGGCCCCATCAGGTCCAGTGTGACAGTATCGAAGGGCTCAGTTGGTTGTCATGGAGTTATTTATGACCACAAATCTCACCAATGTCCAGCTTCTTAATGTATGCAAATCCGTGTACTTATTATGTATAGCGATTTTAAACCTTACATATTAATAAACTTTTCTACACAGAAACATTTCCGGTAATATTTTTCACATAAGTTTTTAAGACGCGAGAAAGTAAATAACCGCATAACAAAATAGAACTACAACATACTACTCAGCAAACAGCCATCACAGATCCTGTGCAGGATTGCCACTAGACAGATTGTAAATTCTCGTACAAAAGCGTACAAGCTCCAAGTTATACTGAATATATAGTATGACATCTTTGGTTTGAGTATTTTCGTATGTCTGAAAACCATAGGTTTGTATGGCCTGTACTATTAAAAACAAACATAGCAATCAGATCGGCTTAGCACAGCACAGCATTGAAATTCACCACTGCATTTCGTGGATTCCTACTCAAGAGCTTGGTAGTTCTATAACATTTCAAACTAAAGATAAAAAATTATGGCTGCTTCGATTACACTGTTACTTAAGTTCAATACAAATACACGTAAAAATAGTTTAACGGAAAATATTTTTCGTGACCTTGTCCCAAATTCCGTGAGTTTTTTGTGACTTTGTAACCATGCATTACAAATGTAGCCTAGGTCTTAGTGAGGAAGAGTTTTACAACTAGAATCTGAAAACTGAGAAAGAATAGATATGCGAGTTGATCCCCTTACGTTCAAAACTCACTCGTATTTTCTCGTTAAATGCCCAGCTGTTTTGTATCAGCCATTTTTATTCCTTTGTTAGCTACAAAGGTGCTAAAGAGTTTTGGTGGTGCTTTTATGTGTACGTTGGCAATATTGTTACGGTGGAAATTTTCAAGGTTTACTTTTTTTTAAGAGAGTCCTGTTTTTTTCTTCGGACATGTTGTATAATTTGATGTTTTATGTCTTTGTATAGAGTTATAGGATTAGCTTTTTAAATTTTTTTTATCTCACATCAGATGGAGGATATTTTCTTGGTGTCGTGGCCGGATTAAATTGTTTGGTTTCTTGTTAAATTTCTCTTGATTTGTTATATTAGGCCCTTAAGGCAATGTGACGTTATTCCCTTTTGGAATTAGGCTGAACCCAGTGCCTGGCCGTACTGTGTTGTGTTGTGCGGGCCGGCTCTCGGCAGGGCTGCCTGGCTGCAGTTGTATGTGCCTTGTAGCGTGGGAGGTCTGTCGGGATGGTATCTGCTGCGACATGATATCGGACGTGCTTGGGCTGGCGTTCTTTACAGTGAAGTTTCTTTCTTCAGCTTACTGCGTGGCACGCTACCAGGAGGCGGGGGAGAGTTGCTT